>JARJDZ010007962.1:0-24768 GCA_030264555.1 Aleochara sp. GC000083
GCGGATGCATATTTCCATTGATTTCCCATTAAATGACTTAAAATAAAGTAGAATTGCTTCATAAATTTTCATATATTTACATATTGCAGGGTAATAATGGCGGTAAACCAGGAAATTTTAACGAATAAAATTTTTTGTCGTTTATTTTCAATGGGTAATTATTTTATATAATTGCAGATAATTCCGAAACCAGTGGAGTAATTTATGAAAATGATAGCTCAATTTATTTGTAATTAAATTATCTTTCAAATGATAGATTTGTCTGTTAAGGAATAATTTTGAAAATAGTAGAATTTTATGGTTAAATGTCAAGTATATAAATCAAGGATAAGATTTGATTTTTGTAATTGTTTTAAATAAATGGCAATAACTTTGAAATTATTTTACTGATTTCAAAAATTACTATCTCATTTTATTGGATATTAAATATACTTTTAAAATATGTAATCGAATATTGAAAAATAAATTAGAAAATATATGATTTCAAGGATTGAAAGTGGCTTGAAAAATTCGGACTATCATTCTGATTTGGAAATAAGTTTAAACAATTAGGAGTATTTCAGAAAATTCTGTATGGATTTTATAAAGATGCATATTAATTTATTCAAAATTAAATTATCTTTTAATTGATGTCCTTGTTAACAGAAAAAATCATTGATAAAGATGGGATTTTCATGACTGAACATCATTTTTAGAACTTAAATTTACTATTTGGAAGTTTCAAAACTATTAGAAACTTATAAAAGTTAAAGAAAATAAAAATAATTTTTCCAACCATATAATAATAGAACTTTATAAAATGATATCAGTTTGAGTAATATCTTTAATGGAAAGTTACAGGAGCGGCTAAAACTCTGTACTTTGATTATCCTGATTTTTCTTATTCAAAATAAAAACTAAAAGAAATTTTGCAAATTTTGAAAGCATTAGCAAATTGTACAGTCGTGTAAGTTTCTGAAAATTTCTGAATCAAAATGATTGGACATATAAACGTGATAGCAATCCTCCAGTTGCCAGAAGTGTTATCCTTTAACAAAATGCATTTTATTTCATAGTTAGAATGCTCTTCGAGCGAAAATATGAGTGCACTTGAAGATCTCACAAGGAATGGAACTAGAAGCAAGTTATTCTATCCTCCAGTGCAGCTCCTGCAGGATGAGGGAGACGCCAAAGGAAGCATCTCTCCATTCATTCCCGAAGGATGAACGTTTGCGAGGGAAGCAAGGACGAGATTTGCGCTCTTTTTAGCTTGGCACCAAAAGCACCTCGACAATAATCGCAATGCTGACAAGCAGTCGTCAGAGATGGCCGCATAGCGAAACGTGCATCTGGATATATCTCGACGATGGTGTACATCAAAAGAAGTACATTAGGCACACTCGAGGGATACACGCTTTCCACACGAGATATCATTCGTTATCCCCGCCGACGACGAAAATTGCAGAAATGTATTTCAAAGCGAGGAGTAAAATGTCGATTTCGCATTTTGCGCTGTAAGCAATTGAGAGTTGTGTAGGCAACATGTCAAATATGAAGACATCGTTTGTCTTAAGTGTGTTCGCCATTGCGGATCAGGTTACTTATTGCTTTCCTTTCGACAATATGGGGCTCGTATCCTTCCGGCGAGCGCACTGACGAGGCACTCGGTGGTAATTTAGTGTGCTGCGATCGGTGTTCTCGATGGATGCGCGGATTGTATTCCAAGACATCATCAACGATGATTAATAACAAGCGAAGTACAGGAGTGAGTTATGGAAGCAGTTTTGGCAGCGAATGTGTGCCATTAACAAGCCAATAGATAAATTTCAGAACTTTCTATATTGTTGGATACGATGCATTTGGTTTTCTGTTACATGGATGACGTGAGTTAATTAACGTTGGGAATCTGATCGAAATGCTTTTTGGATATTTCAAATTGCTTCATTGCTTCCAAAGTTATGATTGATTGAAATTTCAGGATGATCACCTCAAGAATTTACTTCAAAATTATTAACTAATTTCAGGGGGAGCTAGATCATATTTTGCAAATAGTGAATAAGATATGTAATACATCAATGGAAAGGTAATTTAATCATCTTTCCAATAGATTTAACAAAATATTCATATCTTGCATCACTTTTTCGAAATTTGTAAAATAGTACAACAAAGATTTGAAACAACCATTCTTATAGTGTAATTTGAATAATTCATATTTCAAATACAAATTTTACTATTAAAAATTATAACAATTTCAGATAAATTACCATATTTTAAAAGCTAAATTTATCTTTCATAAAATACTTCTTAGAGAAGTAAAATAAATTTTATAGTTTAGAAGGTATTCCAAAAATACATACTTCAATTTTTTGCTGATTAAATAATTGGATATTTACATTTAACAACGAAAGAAATAATTTTAAAAGATTCCAATCAGATTATACGATGTACCAACAAAAAGGGAATTTAATGAACTTTAATTTAAAATTTTATTTTTAAAGAAATCTTCAAAAATAACGATGCTACAATGCAAAATTAACAAGCACTCTTCAGCATGAAATTCCCATCGAGTCTTTTTAATTTCGTCTCAATTTTTCATCCAGTACTCAAACACTAATTAAGTAGAAAAGCAATATGATTGAATTACACTCCATATGGTGCTTTGATGTCATGGCGGCAGCACATGTTTAAAATATGACTTTCCTCTACGCGCACTACTTCAACTCGAGTTTACTCATTGCGAGTAAGTGAAAACTCGTTGGTTTCAACATGCGCTTCAAAGTAACCAGATACCTGGTTGCTGGCCGAGGGTTTTCTCGGCAACAACGCCGGAAGTGGCAGGCGACACATTTTCCTAAAGGCTTCATTATCGTAAAGCCGAGCTGTTCCACCCACACTCGAATCACCCATCGACAAGTTGGAAGTGCGCGAACGATGAGGATCTTCTATGTGTGGGCTCGGACTTCCGGAAATCCAATGCTTGCATGCTAAGTCCGCAATATCCTCCTTTCTTCGAAGGATCAACATCGCAAGGACGAAGGTCCAAGACCGAAGGTTATTCAGATACCGTAAATTGGATGTAAAAATTGTCGCATTGTCGCAATATTTTTTGATATTTTTTTTGAGGAATGAGTTAGTATGATGAAAAATAATGGAGTTTTGAAATTTGTGGTGTATTAGAGTATTTTCCTATGTGGGAACTTCTATGGTGCCATTATTTATGACTTAATTGCCTTTTAATATGCTGTGCAAATTATTTTCTAATTAGTTTTATCGAGTAAACGTCGCTGGCAAATGGTGCACGTTATTGTGCCACAATGCTGGAAAAACAATGGAGTTGGTTCGTTTATGAAGTCGACTTCATGGGCTGCAAAAGCTTCGATAGTTACAATAATAAGCGGCTGTATTGACCTGGGTCGTTAAAATTTAATAGAAAATTGTCGCTTTTCAAATTTTCATAAATGCTCTTAGAACTAGTTTATACAAGTTAAAAGCGAGTAAAAACAAGGGGAAAGTGTTCCAGGATAATTATGCTTGTAAACTATTTATTTAATTATTATATGGGAATATCGTGTCGCCTTTTATAAAGTGTCAAACATTTTCAATAGAAATTTATTTGAAATTTGTTAAAGTTTGTTATGAACTTTAAGGATCACTCATAAAAAATCAAAAAAATTTGCGATGGATTAACATTAAGCAATAATTTCCTTGATAAATTCAACTATAATTTTAACCAGAATAAGCATAATCTATCAAAAAATCAGGATTTAATGGAGCTGAAAAATACTTTGCTTGNTCATTTGAAATTTGTTAAAGTTTGTTATGAACTTTAAGGATCACTCATAAAAAATCAAAAAATTTTGCGATGGATTAACATTAAGCAATAATTTCCTTGATAAATTCAACTATAATTTTCACCAGAATAAGGATAATCTACCAAAAAATCAGGATTTAATGGAGCTGAAAAATACGTTGCTTGTAATATCTTCATGACTTCGTTCATAATTTGAATTCACCTCAATTTCGTTTGACTCTGTTGCCCTCTTGACCCTTTCCCAATTGAATTATTCCGCATAAATGTGTTTGAGAAAGGAGGGCCCATGAATAAGTAAATTAGTCAATAACGAATGGTTTCCTCCGATTCGAATGAATCCACAAAGAGTTCCAACTGCTGGCTGGTAATAACTTGAATAAATTTCCTATAAATTACCGAAACGAAAAACGTGCAATGAGAATGAAAAAAGCAAACGCCGAAAACTTTTTGCTAGGGGAAAACTCCTTCTGTTTCGTGCTCAACTAATTGTATCCACAAACATCGTGAACTTGAGTTGTTTTTCATGTTTCTCCAGCGTTTTATTTGCGTTCCCCATTTGGGTCGACCCATACAAGAAAATACATATGTGGAAAATGTGGAAAATTCCACCATGAAATATTACTTATAATTTCCATGTATTGCTGCATGGATGAAGCCTCGATGATAAACTCATCCATGGTGAGGATAATTTTGTGTGCACCACTAGTGATAACAACAACGAAAAGGGGCAGCACTGTCGCGGGGGTGGCAAACGCGATTCGCATATGCAAGCAGCCACTAAACAAATCGAGGGTGGCAATGTACTAATAAATAATATAAATTTCATAGTCCAATTCATGAGATTTACTTGTTTGTTGCTGGTGTTGATGACATTTCGATGCTTTTCCAAATGTTTTTTGGCAGCTTCGCAAAAATTTGCAAATATATGAGGACAAAAGTTCATCAACACCTTGTATAGTATTTGCAATGTTAAATAAATGCAAGGCACGTCATCCAGTCTATAAAATGGAGCGTAGCATGGAGTGCACTAGATTTTGCATTATGTTGTAAATTTCATTCATTACATGTGTTTACTTCACTGGAGGATTTTTCGCAAGTTTTTTGCACGGTTTTGTTTGTACGCCAGTGCAATATTTTCATTACACCATCCATATTTATGATGTTGCAAGCAAAACATGCAAAAAATGTTTTGGAATTGTATATGTACAATAAACTAAAATCATCTATTATCATCAAAACATTCATTGCTTTCAGGAAATGTATATAAATAATAATCAGGGATATCAAGTTGTAAATATCATTTATGTTTATTGTTATTATCTGATATAAATTTGCAATGGGTTCAATATTGTGAACCCATTGAAAACACAATTTTTCTGGTCCATTTCATGAAGACTAAATGAACGAAGGATTAATTAATGTGACCATGATAACAATATGTAAAAAGGGTAGTTTTTGGGAGGATGATCAAAAACCATCCAGATTTTGTCATCGATCATCCACAAATGTTGATCAATCAACGAAATGTGCATGTTTTAATTAATAACGCGCTGTGAGGGCGCTCGAATCAGCCATAAAACCACTGGGACCGGCGCCTCCACCAAAATGCATATAGACGCATTTTAATGTTCTTGGCGCCTCGATGTCCACAAGGGGTGGAAATGGTTAATTAAAATGGATCGTTATTAATCTGTATTTATTTCATATCGTAAATTTTATGATAGTCCCATGCAGAGAAACATTGGGAATGTTTACATTGTATGAAACCAGAAAAGTTGTTTTCAATTTGAGGCCATTTCATTTGATTTTATTGATATTAAATTTTTTGGGTGATAAATTTTATTGTTTATATTTTTATTTGATGGTATCAAATTGTTTTGATGCTAATTATAAAGCGGCAAAAGTTCAACTCAAATAATTCTTATAGTTTTTGTTTATAAGGATTTTTCATCCTTTAGATATAAATTTCGTGTTTCATATCATTATTAATAAACAAAGAATCATCATGAATTATAGATTAAATTATAGATGATTAAATTCCCTTTTCTTAGATCTTTATATTTGTTTAACAATCTGAAAAGAGATTGACATTTTTCAATTTGAATTTTATTAAGTTTGAAAATAATGAAAAAATGTAGTTGATTGTTTGCGTTCTTTGATATAAATAAAATTAATAGGGTAAAATTAAACAATATTCTATCAGTTCATAAAAGATAAAATATACTTTCAACTGGTAAAATAACATTTGAGAAATTCCAAAATTTAAAGCCTCCAGAAGCTTGTATAATAAAAAAGGTTCTTCTTATTCCACAAAGTTATAAATTAAATTCTATATTTTATTAACTAAAATTTAGTTTAAATAATCTCTATTTACCATATATTAATTAAAATTATTTAATTTGTGCATTAATTACGCAGGTATCAATTATGTTTTAATTGTTATTAGTAATTGAATTGATTTATTTGTTTAGGTGCATGCAAGAGTAATTTTATTTCGATGCAAGTCCAATTTAATGGCAATAATTGCAGTAAACTGATGATTAAAACCACTTTGAATAATTACTCGATGTTATGAGTGGTTCACGTTTAAAATATTAAATGTTTGTTTACGCCCTCGCCAGCCAGCAATTTCATGTCGAATCAATTAAAATATATCCAATTAGAAAAACAATCCAATTTCCTAAATTATTCAAATATATTTGCTTTCAATTGGAACCATTTGGAAATATCCTCAATTATAAAAATAAAATAATAATTTTGAGATTTATATCTTTTCAGATTCAACTCGGATATTCCAATTAAATTATTCACATATAGTTGATTTCAATTGGAACTATTTGGAAATATTCTCATATCATTAAAAAATGATAATTTTGAAATTTGTATCATTTCAGATCAGATTCAACTTGGATATTCCAACTAAATTATTCAAATATGTTGCTTTCGATTGGAACTATTTGGATATATCCTCATATCATAAAAAAGGGATAATTTTGAGATTTATATCATTTCAACGCAGATCTAACTCGGATATTCCAACTGCTGGTTGTTGGCAGTTGGCAACTGGTAATTGATACACGAAGTGGATAATAGCGCTTGGTGTGGATTTGCAGGTATGAAAGCGTTGGCTTCGGTGGTGAATATCGAGGGGTGGATGCATGCTGCCGACAGGTAAATCTACACCCTTCAGCATTGCACTTACGATTGCTAGTACAACACGCCGAGTTGGCAGCAAAGGCTCTTAGAGCGCAGCTGGCTGCAATGCTAACTGTGTTATTCGAGCCTCGGAGAGTATTATCCTTGTGACTGACTTGCTCGCTGGCTGCGAATTGTCGGGTGGTGAGTATTATGGCGTCGAAATGTGCTTTATGGTGTTGTGTGCCGAGACGACCATTAGAAGAACGAACAGCAATGGATATCGCTGGGAGGTGGTTCAATCGAGTCCTGCCGCATCCCCGACAATAATGGATATATTTAGTTTAGACTCGGGGATGTAATTCCCATGCAAGGATGCTGTTGGTGGTTTGGTCGACAGAAGGATGGAGTTATCATGGCGGTCGAGGAGTACATCATGTGGAAAATAGTTGTTTGGTGCATTCAAGTCAAATTCAATAGATTGAATCCTTAATGAATCAGTTTTGAAGTCCTGTTTGATTTCCTTCTTTGTGGGGATGATTTTATGGTGGGGGAATGCATTTCTTGGTTTTCAGATTTGCATGTTGATAACTATTGGTAATTCAATATTTACCATATAACTGATGAAGGATGTCAAAATTGTTGATCAATTTCGCTTTTTTAAGAAAACACATCATCTACAAAAATGACTTTTTTAATTTTCCTTTCATCCCCAAAATTATTTAATAAAATGATGTCTATTTAATGATTAATAGTAATTTATCATTCCTTTAATAGTTTTTCACAACTTATTGAGAGAAAAATGGTTGTTAACTTTTATATTCCTTCGAAATTGGGAAAATGGCAAATTATCCTTAAAATATGATTTTTCTATTTCCTTCATATCTTTTGAACCACTAAAGGGAATTTAATAATTCAACCAGAAAATTAAACATAATTGAATGTTCTTTCATATTTCTTAAAGTAATTTTGAAAAATTACTTCAAAATTTTCATTTTTCTGTGATCGAATTGAAATTTTGATTTAACGTATAAAATACATATTTTTTATATCTGATTTCTTTTTATATTCTTATTTTCAAAATGATTTATTATGCAACTAATCAATAGATTAATAATGCACACATCAATCCTCTTAAAAATTAAAAAAAAAATGTTTCTGTTTTTGCAAAAATTTCGTTTTGGCGACTAAAATGTTAAAAGCTAATTCTGCCATTATAGCAACAGAAGCATTTAGTTAAAATGGAATATAATATAAGCATGATGCTCGTTTGGATATACCCAACAATGAAAATGTGTAGTTTGACAGTATTTACGCCATTAACAGGTGTCTGTCTTTCAGCGCACTAAAACAGTCCCTTTATGTCTGCGTCAGGCAACATGGCCGCATTTAGTCCTATAATGTCACAATATTATTCACTTAGACGAGGATTTGCATTATTCACTAAACACTCGACTACCCTACATACACATACACATACACAATTCATGAATACATGGTGCAAACATATAAACACTAACATACTATGAGTACTTGTACTTATGGGATGCATCCTTCGTCCTGTCAGAAGAGAACACACAGGAAAATTCATACAAAGCATTCTGCATGGGACATGTATAAGAAAATCTTTTGTCATCTATGTCATCAAAAACGTGCAGCACAAAGGGAATTAATGCGTAAACAAGACGACATTGTCTCACAATCTGGAGATGAAATTAAGGACGAATTCATCTTGGAAGTCGTTCATGTGTAATGAGTGGCTGAAAAAGCCAGAAAATTGCTTTGTGTTTTTTGCGTCTCAGATCTTGTATGGCTTGCATTTTTTAATTTTCGTTTGTATTTGATCGTTTTTTGTGTTTTGCCACTTGGTACCAAATTGTGTGAATTCGGGGATGTTTGGGTTCGCCCATTCATTCGTATTTGGGCGACCGCATAAGGTGGATCCTGGCGTTTGTAATATGTGTACGTACTTGTTGCAGGTGTCCCTCGTGGGGTAATTAAAATTTACAACCGTAATTACCTGTACGCACACGTTTAGCTCGAGGTGGGCCGAGTGAGAATCGTATTGTTGGACCGAAATGGGGAGATCCTGGACGCAAATTCAACCTAATCTAACAACGAACGAGATGCGAATTGCAGGATGAGGGGGATGAAATGCGAATGTGGTTCATTTCAACCATAGTTAATTTCACCCAACAGGAATCATTTTTCGATGTAGAAGGAAATTCTATTTTTTCATTTCCATGTAGCAATTTTATTGCAAAAAACGACTGCTATTATTCCAGTTAGTAAATAAAATAAACATTGGGGAAATAGTTAATTAATATTTAACTATACACAATGTGTATGGTTCTTGCAGATCGTTGGTGAACGATTCATGTTAGTTTTGTTCATAAGCAAATATTTCGTGGTTTTCCCAAACGAGCAGCATGAGCAAATATGCTATTAATTATGGTGTGTTTTAGTAAGTGTTGCAAAAACATTGATATGCACTACTTGGATCTGTTAATATTAAATTTAATTTACTACAGGTGTTTCATGTTTGCAAAATTTAACAAACAAATATCAGGATACAAGAAGTAAGATGATGACTCTTTTTTGCAAAAGCAATAAAATATTCAAATATGTATCATATAACATGGAAAAAAGCACTTTAAAATAATAATTTTAACAACCCCATTAAAGTTGGTCCTTCATATCCGGAAGCAAATTCCAACAAAATCCATGATTTGGCAATTTATCCCAGACATAAAACGCCACGGTTAGTAAGAAACATGGATACTCCTGTATCACCAAAGCGGTCCACAGGGAGAATATTTGTGCGTGCCATTTGCATTAATTATTTAAACGGCGACATGACCGACCCACACACACACACACACACATACATTCGCCCATTTTTGCCCCATTCATTTCATACAATTGCCGAGCAATTTTCCTACGACGCTCAGGAACTCTTCCTCTTTCTTGGCGTGCGCTCCTCGGAGGAAAGGACGCGAACGTGCGGCCCGTATAAATGCGACTTTTAAAGAATTTATCGAAATGCCATTGCATAAAACTTTAATGTCGAGGATTAATTACATATTCGAGGCGAGACGAGAGGGCTCCGAGTCGTTTACGAGTTTCTTCCATTTCGGGCCAATTTTCAGCGTTCAATTGCGCCGAAAGCGCACCGAACTTCTTCGTGTGTCTAGTCAATGCTCATTTAAAGACTTATGTAGCGTTTAAGACAAACTACCTTTAAGGTTGTCTCGCATCGAGCAGTTAACGAAAGGCATCCGAATGTCTTATGTTCTTAATTCGGCCGGATGCTCGATACCGGAAGAAAATTACTGTGAAAAATCTACGAGCGGACGGTGAGATGCGTTGCAATGCGAGAAAAACTGGAAATAAATTACTTCCGGATGTCTTCGTCCCGAGTGGAAACTTGACATTATTTGTTCCATTCGAACATTTATTGTCCTGCTTATTTTTTATTGAGAAGTTTTTAATGGCTGATAACTTCAAAAGTTTTAGAAATAATTTAAATCTTTAAAAAGTACATGATAGAGTCGTAAAATACAAATCTAATACATCTTAGTCCATGTTTTAACTTTCTTTCTATCGAAAGTTATATAGCTGCAAATCTGACAAGATTATTAATGTCTAGCTAATTGCATAGGTTTAATTAAGTAGGGCTACAATCAAAATTTTAAAATATATTAAAAAACGGACTCGGCCATTAGACAGAGGAAGAAATTCTGTATTAATTGTATATAGAATTATCTTTCTGGGACCAAATGGTTCGAGAAATTTTAATTTTGAAATTAGCCTTCATCCATAATCAATCTCAGCATTCACTGTTTCGTTTATTTTTTATATAGTGGATTTCAATCGATGATAACTTCCAGAGTTTCGAAGATAATTTAAATGTTTAAAAAGCAAAATATAGTATAATAAAATACAAATTATATAAACTTTGGGCCATATCATAATTTTGATTCTATTAATAGTTATACCAATTTAAATTTGATAAGATCAATAATTCCAAAATAAATATAATTCTTAATTAATCGCTACTTTAACTAATAGTTTCAAATATATTTTAAAACGGATTCGGCCATTTAATAGAGGAGGAAATTCTCTATAAAATACATATAAATTTAATCTACTGGGATAAAATGGATCCAGGAACCTTCATTATGAAATTAGCCTTTATCCATAATTAATCCCAGCATTCACTGTTGCGTTTATTTTTTTATAAAGTGAAATACAATCGATCATTACTTCCAGAGTTTCAAAGATAATTTGAATGTAAAAAAAGCAAAAGATAGTATAAGAAAATACAAATCTTATGCACTTTAGGTTATGTTGTAATTTTAATTCTATTAAAAGTTATGTTAATTTTAATTCAATTAGATGATTAATTCCAAGAAAAATTCAAGTGTTGAATTAATTGCTGCTATAATCAACATTTTTAATTTTATTAAAAAATGGATTTGGGCATTTTTTAGAAAAGGAAATTCTCTATAAAATACATATAAGCTTGATCCAATGGGATCCAGAGGATCAAGGAACCATCATCTTGAAATCAGCCTTCATCCTTAATCAATGATCATTTAAAATTTGTACTAATTTAAATTAGTTATAACTTCTAAACGGAATAAGATAATTCAATGAACAAATCACCAAACGAATGTGTATAAGAATACAAATCAAACCACTAATATTGAAATTTCTGCTACTTGCCAATATCAAATAAGAAGGTAGCGAAATTGCAAGAAGAAATTATTTGCACACTGCCAACATTTATGTTGACTCCATTCCATTCCATTGTCCCCGAGATGGGCGCATGATAACAGCTCGATATTTATCCAACATTCGAAATATATTGGCGGAATATTTGCAGGCAAACACACGGAAATTGAGTAATCAAACCGATTGTACGCGAGGCGCGCCAAAAACGAAATTAAACGTATATTAGGCGCGCGCATCGGCAAAAACTCATTCGTTCTCGCAATTTATTTCAGTACTGATAACGATCTGGGAAATTTGTCATCCGCTCGCGTACGCTGCCGTCGTTCGCCGACTTCCCGTGCGTTTAAATGGCGAATGTGATGCACTAGATTGTTGTAGCGAAACGCGGAATGCGGTGCAGCGTGTGATGTATGTAACGAAGCTGAAATCAACTATTTTTGATAAGATCGTAGGCGAACGATACGTCGACACACCCTAAACGCGCATAAATTTTATGTAAATGTCCGTGCATGCATGCAATATGCCCTCGCAGTTGTTATTGCGAAAAGTGGAGGAGTAGAAAACTAGAGGACATTTACTAATTACTTTCGCTGTTCGACCGCATGTACGCGCATTATTCCACTCTCATGGATAGCCGCCCCCAACATCCCTCCCCCCAAAAGGTGTACAATGTCGGAGATAAAACAATGCAGTCGCAAAAAATAAATTAATTGCTTACATGTTTGTATTCACGTATCCATCCACAAGATTCATGGATTCATTGTGTGAAATAAAATAATGAAAAAATTGTTGCTATTAGAAATTAACTTTTAAACCACAATTACAATCTCAAAAAAAATCCAAAAAATCAATTCATTAGTTAAATATACCATCAAAAGTGTAAAACCGTTTGTAGATTCGAAAATCAATTAATGTCATCAATGCACAAAATGAAACATAAAACTGAACATTGAAAGCAATAAATAACCATTAGTTGAATCCATTGACGCATTTCGTGCGTTGAAAATTAATTCAACTTTTGTTTCCATTATAGTAATTTTTGCCATTATTATTATTATGATGCTCGCATGAATTTATATAATTCTTTACATATTCGAGCTGCAATGTGCACATTGTTGCTAACGTTGCTGTCGATGCGGATTTCCCCCCGAACAACAATAAACTACACGCTGTGCTGCATTGTCGATAAATAAATAAATATAAATATATGCATAAATGCGTTTCAACAATGCGCACGTTGCACGAGTGTTTCCATTCCATGCAAACTTTTTGCACAATTCCACCGAATGCAATGCAAATTCAATGCTGAGATGCTAATGAGCGATTATTCACTCATTTGGAAAAATTGATTATCTATCCCTGTATCAATACACGCATTCAGGGTGTTTATCTGGATTAATATCATTTGTTATCATTTAAATAAATCATTGAATTAACACGGATTTATACATGAAGAAAATCCTAAAATTATAATTTGCAATCCAACCAATTTGAATTTGCAAAACTGATTGTTCTATACCTATAAATGTATCAAGTTATACATCATCTGAAAGAATATTTAATGAATATTATGAAATATGTTAATATAAAAAAACAAGATTTAATTCTCTATAAAATATTTTCTTAATTTCGGAAATGTAATAAACAAAGAGAACATTTTCTTACAGGAAATCCTATCATTATTATCCTTCGTGGAAATATCAAATAATAGTAACTTTAAATGTCCAATTGGTAGCGATATCAATCCAATCACATCACATAATCATAACCATTACGTGATACCATTAACCCTATCAAAACAGATACAAAGGAAACAGTACTGAAATTTGAACCATTCGAAAGGAGCGGTTGAAAAACATTCGCTTGATCGCTGACCACAGGATGATAATATTTTTACAAGTTCCACTTCATTGCCCAACGTGGTGAAACATGAAAAACTGAAACGTCCTTATTGCATTTCCCGACCACATCAGAGTTTTCCCATGACCGTTCGAAAATCGCAAAAGGATAAGTGCCATTCGGTGCACTTGTTTGCCATTTTCACGAGTATCGATTAATTTATTAACCCGAATTGATACTGCAACCACTCTAGATGATGATTATTAAATTTTATGACTATTGCAA
The DNA here is from genome assembly GCA_030264555.1 of Aleochara sp. GC000083. Taxonomy (NCBI): domain Eukaryota; kingdom Metazoa; phylum Arthropoda; class Insecta; order Coleoptera; family Staphylinidae; genus Aleochara; species Aleochara sp. GC000083. The sequence goes on from JARJDZ010007962.1 coordinate 13,787, forward strand.
TGTGCCCAGCATTCGATTTATATCAGCTGCACTGCCATAAATAATCGCTTTACAATAATTTGTATTAGCTTCCGCGCTACACGTTTTGTTGTATGTGGCTGTTTCAAATCCCGGATATAATTTCCTATAGAATTGTTGCATAAAGGGCTAATTAGTACGATTTATGCGAAATTCTATTGCCTATTAAATTATGTAGTTGGTATTTAACTTCGGATAAAGGATAATTTGGTAATTACATATACGTGGAAATTGTTTGAATTCGAAAAATTGAGCATTCTTATTGTTGATTTTCAATAGCAGATTTTTGTTATTGTTTATTAGTTAGGTAAATTATATTATGGATGGTTTGAAAGATAATTTAATTATCTATAAGGATATGTAAAATTCATTGAATTATATTTCGAATTTCTTGAAATAATTGGAATTATCTAAAGTCTTGTTTTTATCAGGACGAAAAAGGATAACTAATTTCAAATGTGTATATCTGTCATATCCTTTGAGGTATCTTGAAATGAATGAAAGAAATGAAAAGTACATTTAAAATCCTACATAATGATGTATAAATAATTAATATTATATAAAAATTAAGATATATATAGATGTAAAACAATAAATTAAATTGAATTGAAATTTTCAAAATCTTCCAAATACTTTTTCAATTTTAGAGCTAAATATCATGTTATCCTTCTCATCTATGATATATTATTTATACATGATTTGAAAGATAATTTAATTGACTTTAATAATAACTTTAGAAATATTTGATAAATAAAGTGCTCCAAGAAATATTTGCAAAGAAACCAAACAATGTTTCAAAATGTTCCAAAAACGATGTAATTTTTCAAATGGAAATTATTAATATTTCTGAAGAGTTTTCCCCAAATATCTCTAGAAAATTAAATTGTCTAATCAAATATCTACAAAATAATGTATTAATTACAAAAATCGAGTGACAATTTTCTGAGAAATTCTCAAAGAAAATTTTAAGTACATGAGACTGTTTCAGTTTTAATTGAACTAGAACCAACCTGCAAGGTTTTTCATGCAATTTGACGGCATAAAATTGACTACATCAGAATTTAATTTAGTTTTATACCCCTGAATAGAGGGCGCTTGCATCGTAGCCACCCCCATCTATGCAGAAGGCATTGAGGGTTCATTACTCTTGTACAAGATGAGAGTTTCAAGGGACTTAAGTAGATTTATTAAAATTTATGTTAATACCTGCGGCCCTTCTTGGCATGATGGCAACCAAAGCGCATACCTTTCCTCGGCAACCTTTTCCCGATTCGTTTTCATTCGCGAGAGCTTCTTGACTCGCGCCCAAGAACCAAACCAACCAATACATACATTTTTTAGGACGAGATTTACATTCAAACTCCACTCGTATTAACGCCAGCAAAGCCATTAGATTGCTGAATGGTGCTGGAGGTCTGCATTTTCTATTTGAATTTATTACCTCATCATGAAATTAGAATTCGGTGAGAGCCTAAAGGACTTACCAGCCGCAATTGAAAACTTATTGAGGAGTATGGAAATAAGTTTTACCTGGAACAAAAGAAATATTTTCTTAGAATTCAATCACTGCGCGGATGGAGGAACAAGGGATCATGTGGTAAAACGGGAGAATTGAGTTGGGTTCATCCCTGGATGTCGTCCTGGAAGCTGGGTGCTTCCGGTTATGGGAGGGTCGCTGTTGAATAATTCGATCTGTATGTGGGGGGAATGGGGGCGGCAATGTTTATGCGCATACATTTACATGTCATCTATTCTTAACTAACAAGCGTTATTATCTCGCGATGAGATGGTAATTAACACTCTGTTGCATGGGATTTGTTGAAGGACTCGTTCGTGTTTGCATATTTCGTATTCAAATCGAATTTTGCATTTTTCCAGATGGGAAATTCGTGGTATTGTCAGCCTTTGGCTTTTGTCTCTTTGCAGGGTTATAAACATTATGAATTATTAATTTGTAATTTGCAATCGTTCAAATCCCTTCTAGATCTCCTGGAGGAAATATTCAAAAAATACATTACATTAAATTACATTACATTTTTGAAAAATAAGGACGATTTAAAATTGATTTGTTATGATCTCTAAGAATTTAATTCATTTATACTTTCAATTCTTTTTGTCTTCCAGTAAAACTAGAAGTTTAAAATTTCTGCAGATGATTTTTCTAATTAGTAGCGAATCCTTTTTTGATTTCCTAATAGGAATATTCAAAAAATTACAATTGGTTCAAATCCAATTATTTGAAATTTGAATTCAAATGAAAACAGAAATTCCAGAAATTAGTACTTGAACATTTTTCAAAAAAAAGGACGATACAGTTTGATTAAATATACCATTTCATCCTGAAAATAAATGTTGGGAAAAAACGTCAAAACTTTATTCATTCCTTCAGTTTTCCTCCTGTTAGTTTAGTGGAAAACTTGAGTTACTTCCCTTTGTATTTATTTACTTATTGTACGCAATAAATCAAAGGAAACTCTCCTAGAAACAAATAGTTAATTCAAAAGTTTCAAAATTGCACGTTATTTATGGAGGTTTTGATTAAATTTCAACGTCTTTTATCCTTTTTTCCTCCAGCTATTTTACTCTTCCCAGGGAAGCACAAAAACAGTAACTTCCGGTTTTTCTTTACCAGTTCTTGCTTCCTGATATTCTTCAGGAAAATTACCACTAATAAGATTACCTGATATAAGGGCAGAAATTAAATGCTACCGTAATGAGTATGATTAATTCGACCGAAATTCGATGCAGATTCGCAGGACATATCGGTCTACTCTCAGAATAAGCAAATCCAAAATGTGTAATCAACATTGTTAGAGTCAACATCGCACGGTGCAACTCGCACAATAATAATAATAATTGAGGGAAATCACTCGCATAATTAAATTTGGAGGGCATTTAAACCGCACAGTGCACCATTGCATTTCGTTGCCTTGTGCATTTGCATCTCGGTGCGCATTTGAGCATTGCAGTAATGAGAAGAGTTGGGGGCGGTTTCAGGCACAGAGAGAGGCGGCAATGAAATATGAATATCATATCGGCTGAATGAGTTTCAGCCAGCGCGACCATACGCAGCCATAACCATCACATTTCGCGTTGATTACACATGATGAATCCCGAATAATGCGTATTATTACGGATTTGACAATTTCGCGAGCCCTCATTTTGGGGGATTTGTTTGATTAGTTGAATTGCATTTTTTAATCTCACCAATGAAAGCACGAGAAGTTGGGTTTTTATCATTCAAAATTGGTTTGTTTTGAACCGTAAAAATTACCAATTTTTGATTTCTTGTAACTTCTAGTAAAATGAAGCGAGAAAGTTCAAATTTTTGCAATTGATAGATAATTAAATTATCTTCAAAATGAATCATGGCTGAATGTGATTATCACTTTTTGAATAAAAAATTTTGGCCTTGAAATTTGAGGGATCGAAAAACATGAAACAAAACAACTTTGGAGAAAAATGAATATTTTTGGATTTACCAAATGGATTTTCAAATTTTCTTAAGAAATTTGTTGCTAAATAATTAAACTAACAATTGGTAAAGTGAGATTCAAAAATTAAATTTCAAAAAATCCGAAAATTAATGATAGAAATTACTTCAACTTATTGATTGATTTTTCAAACATTCTCACTCTAATTAATGAGCTATCATTTATTAAAGAACAATTCAAGCAAAAACTGGACGAAATATTTTTATTACTGGTTAAATTCTCTGTTGAACGACATATTATTTGATACTATTATCCTTTAAGAAATGCAGGATAATTACCGTTAAACTTTGCTGTCTATTTTTCGTTGAAATTCAAAACTTCAAGATTAATATTTTTAATATTATTTAAATAACTTTATAGCTTAGAAACTATTGACATGAAAGATTATCCTTATAGAATATAGTGCTTATTTTACTATTTTAACTAGTTATGACACGTAACTTCAAGCTGGATGAACCCAGTCTGAAAAATACCACCCGAAAATTACTTTTCCCTGAAAATCCTTACTTATATCTCCCATATCTATTGAATAAATACATAAATATATAGCGATATGAATACTGAATGCGTACATTTGCTCCATGTTTCATGAGCATTGAATGCCTGTGGTCAGGACGCTCTCTCCTGTCGCTCCCGTCGTTCCTGTCGCGACAGGAGCGCACTCTCGTGGACGAATGAGTCTCCGAGCAAATTTCATTCATGAATCGTCGAGACTGCATTGCAATATTAATCATTTTCCATGAGGACCATCCCCGGTTGCGGTTGGAGGTGTGCGCGATGAGATGCACAACATCACCACCAGGAACAGCCGCCCCCGCAACCGCCCCCACGCTTCAGCAACCACCAAGCAAGCAATGTTGTACACAGCGATGCGTGTTCCGCATGATTTATACACTATCAAAATGCGGTCGTAATTAGGTAAATATTATGTGCGCATGAAATATGCACATGCATAACCCAAACAGGCAGCCGCCCTAATGCGAGGACGTGTTTGAAATTACTAAATTTATTTATGCCGCGCATCGTTCCACACTTTTTGCCGCCGACAGCTAAATAGTACCAGGGGATGGTTCTGGTGCAGTCATGTTCCACGACGGGGATGCCTTGATGAGGATGAATTTACATGCTGCTGGGGAAAAATTGATATAAATTGTTACATTTGTTTGGGTCATGTTGACACGTTGACATGAAATATTGTCTGAGAGATTGCAAAATTGTAAATTGCAAATTAGCAATATTCATGCAACCAACAAATTTTTTAAATTATTATTAAATTTTGGAAATAACTCATTAACATCTACAATTTCTTTCTTACTTTGTTGCAGTCAATCCAAACGTTTAAAAGTTACAAGAAGTTAAATCAGCAAAGAAATACCCAAAAATTTTGCATTTTTGCAACTTTTGAAATCAAAGTCGTTCGTGAAATAATTATCCTTATGAAGAAGTTGACTTCATTTATTTTACGAAATAAAACATATTTTACTATGAATTATCTACAGGATTATTGGTGACACTTGGTGACAAATATATCTTCAGCGTGCAGAAACTTGATGACCCTGCAGTTTTATTGCAACAAATATTCCCGTCATTCATGTGAATACAACACGGGCATTTTACGCGCATTTACCCAACATGTCAGCACCAACAAGGACGAAGGACTACGAAGGATGCCCAACGAGTCATCAAAGTTATATTTAAACAAATTCATCACATCCTTGCTGTCGCATGTTGGATGCAATAGCTGTAATTATGTCAGAACGAAATTGTCACTCGTTGTCCTTGTTATTATCCTGGATGTCATTAAACGTATCAATTTTAGTTCTTGCACTTAAAATCAAAAAATTACGCAATTAAATTAAATATCTTCAGATATTTTATAAACTTGATTTGTTCCGAAATAAATTGGAGGTAATTTAAAAATGAATTGAAGATGGCACCAAAATTTTCATCCCGTTTACATACTGGGAATCTCACATCAGTTTCGAAGCCATTAAATTTAAATCATTTGATTCCATCGCATTCGCAAGTCTTTTCGCCAAGTTATGCGAAACTTTCCCAAATTCGATTCAAACTTTAATTAATTAAGAATAGTCCTCTCCTCGCTTTCCATCTTATAATCGCTACTTCTTCCACTCTTGAAAGATCGTCAGTGTTTTAGCACCGTTTTAGTTCGACGTCGCGAATAGTTTGCGAATTTTCGATTTTTCCTGAATTTGGGATAACTCGAGTGAAGCTAAAGGGTTGATATAGTTGAGATTGCTTGATCCTGATATTTCAGTCCTGCAGGAATACGGATGAGGTGATCGTATGGTACGAAAATGTGGGAATAATAGAATAATAGAAAGAGGTAGTGGATATTTTCATATCTAAGCAAGTTTCGGGCGCAGAAGCGATGGTGACTTACAGCAACTGGATCAAAAGTGATAGTGAGGTCCTGCTGCACCAGCAGGAAGCCCAGGAGCGCACCAGAGAAAACCAGGCTGGTGGAAAACTCGTAATTTATATGCGATCGGAATTTATGTCTTCCAAATGGCTTCCGGAAGCGATTTTCATGCGAAATTATTTATTGGAATCGACGTTTTCAAACTTGGACATGATGCACTTTCCATTACAAAAAACATCGAGTTTCCACCTGATTTCCTCGTATATAAGAAATGAAGCAGGTAACAAAGGAAACTGTGTATTATATCCTTGATTATATTTTATGTATATTGTATATGACATAAGTTTTCCAAGAAGTTCTTATCAAAAATAAAAATATATAAGATAATTTCGGTTTGTGAATTTCAATCAAGGAAAATTCATATTTACAGGAAGCTACTTTAATGAAGTAATATATCAAATTAAAGAGAATTTAATCAGCTATAAGAGGAATTAAACATGAGAGCCCTATGTGAATTAGTTTTTGAAATATACTAAAAAAGCTATAAAGTGTATTTTAAGCAACTTAATTTTTAATTCAAAGTTCACGTTTAAATATTTCAAATTTTCAATCACCCACGTTATCAGCTCTTTTGAAATCTTTAAAATATAGTTCATTCCCTAAAAAATAATGTATTCTGTGTTGAAATTGATCAATTAATTTTTGAAATATCATTCAATAAATAAATAATTTCATATTCAACCTCAGATGCATCAAACAAAAAATAGAAATCTAACGACGTTTTTATCTCCCATTGATAAACATAACAAAGAAATATAAAGAATTCCCAAAGAAAGCACATTGTATCCCTAAGTATGTTCCCTATACACAGTGCATCTGAAAAGTTTCAAATATTTCCCCCTTATAAACATTTTTCTCTTTGGCAAACTTGTGCGAAAAAAATTGCACAACTTAAGTGCCTCATTGTGCACACACAAGTTATTCTTGCAAATTCCGTCTGTTTCCCCATTCAGCACCCTTGTAGCAACGTCTCCCAAGCATTCGAAACGAAATGCAAATGCAAATGCAGTGTCGAACGAACCGCCTGGCACAAGGATGTTCCTGGTTCCTGGTTCCTGGTCCTATCTAGCATGCAGTGATGACAAGGGGAGGACCATGAGGAAGACACTGACACGAATGTCGACATCTACATCCACCACAGGAATATGCATTTGTGAGGGTAGACGAAGAAGAAAGTTGCTCTAAAGAAAAAACACAAAAGGGAACGACAAAAGATACGTTTTTGTTCTTTGCGCTTTTATCCAAAGAAAACCCCAATTTCGAGGAACACAAAGTATACAAATGATATGAAACAAAGATGAGGGATAAGGGTACTTGATGAAAAAGTGGAGAAATAATTAAATAATCAACACCAAGATTCAAATATTGCAGAAGTTTGAAGAAGATGAAGAAATATCAAATGATATGAAAAAATCCTTTTTGTACCAATTTTCTTAGGGGGGAAATCTTCAGGAATCATTAAAGGGATGAAGATAAATTATTCATGGTTTTATAGGGAATTATTTTTTAAATATGGTTTGTATTGTGTCCATTGTCAGAATGATATTGCCATAAAAATAAAAACAGCAAAAGAAAAGTCTTTAAAATAAAGTCTATATTCAATAGATTATAACTTCATAAAAGGATAATAAAATCAATTTATTGTAGGTATCAAATGAAAGATAATTTAATTCTCTAATGCTCAGTTCATTTCATGAGTGATTTTAGTTAGAAATTGCAGCGATAATTGCAAAAAGATATTAAACAGTTCTAATCATGAATAGTCGGGCGTTGAAGTCTCCAATTTAAAAATCAAATATCTTTAATTTAATTACAACTTGTGAGGTCGTATTATACATTTTTCAAAAGGGAATTTAATTGTCTTTAATATGATTTCAGGTGAAAAAATGTAAAATCCAAGAAATTGCAAAAAATATGCAAAAAGTACTTTTTAGTACTTCTTGACTTTTTTAGCTATTTGAATCTTGTTTCAAAGTTCTAACGCAAATTGGAACTCACAGATAAATCAAAAATTAACTATAACCAACTACAAACTAACGATATGACCAAATTTCCCAGAATCGTAGCCCAGTCAATAAACCATCGTATTGTTATTATTCCCATTCATTCCCCAATTTCGAAATCGGATTGTGATTCTCGTGCAGACGTTGGATGTTCGAGAATTCGGGTTGGGGACTATCATTCTATGTTGAACGAGGACATGCAGAGCAAGCCAAATGCACAATATGTGTAACGATCTGATAAGGCGCCAGGAGGAACAACCGAATGGACTGGCCTGCAGGAGTTCGAAACCGAACGGAATATTATTCTATGCCGCCCACGCACATCGATATCGTATTATTAGCGAATAGGTGGAAAACAAACGGTATGCATACAAATTTCGAGGCACATGTTAATGTTCAATGTGTGTGATTTATCATTTTGTAAAGTACACATATTCATGAGTGCTCCTGCTACCTACAACTCGGTATATAGATTTAGTCTACATGGTTGTTGTTTGCTCGGCTCGCATTTTATTCGTTTCACTCGTTGGATTGTTTGCATATATCGAACAAATGTGAATATGCAAACAAATCTTTAAATCTGCCCCCCATCTCTGGTTGGTTTGTTGGTTGGGCTGAAAGAGCTCGATTCGTATAAAATTAGATATTTTCAGGCAGGCAATTTGTATCGATTGACATCCCATTGGATTTTCGACTAATTTATAATTATAATACAGATTACTTTGTGATTTATTGACGTTGTTATCTTTTGCGAGCAGTACACACCATAATTGGATGTTTGAATCCTTTTTTCAAATTTATTCATTGTGGAAAAACCCTTTAATAATTATTTATTACTGTGTTGAGTAAAAATTAACGAACATGTAAAAAAATTCATTCCACATTTTTAGACTGACTTTTTAAAACTTCAGGAAAATATGAAATAATTTTATAAATTAATTTTACCAAAAAATTTCTATCACAAAACAAGACAAAGAATTTCCTAATCGTTTCTATTTTTTGTAATCTCCTCGCGAAACGAAAACTTAATAGAAAGTCAACGAATATTTAAAATATTCGCGCGCAAAGTTGTCGCCCATTGTGCGAATAAAGTCGTCAGGAAAACTTTAAGATAACGTTTTAATAGCGCCAGGACGAAACTTTAAAATTACTCGACGGACGAGCTAAAGACAGCGCATCGCGGAAAAAAGCAGATTGCGAATGCAAAAAAATCGTGCAAAAGTGATTTAATTAGTTTTTTAACTAGTGCAAACGTGTTGTAATTAATGGAAAATTAATTAAGCGTCGACACCCGGCGAACCTAACAAGCTAACGATGGAACCGGTCGTCCTTCGGGCCAGGATTGGGTGTCTGGATGGTGTGCGTGTACATGTGAAGAGCTGTCAGGACTCGTGAATGACGTCAGGACGTCCTGGTGCCATGGATCACATCACGCAATTTCCACGCCGCGTATCGCATTCATCGACATTTGCATTGGTGATTGGCAAATTGTTAATTGCGAAATTTCCCTTGAAGCGAACAAGCGCAAAAAATCAAATGGAAAATCCTTTTTTTTTGGATTCAACTTTTTGACAAACTAATCCAGGAAGTAAATAAATAAAAATTTTAAGTATTATCAGGAGAAAATTTGCACCGGAAAACCATTAATATCAGGAATTTAGCAAAAATGAAAAAAGATTTAAAATCCTGCATAAATTTCAAGGATAAATTGAAAACTTTCATTGGAAGGAAATCTAAGAAGCATCCTGAATTTGCATTTAAACACTACGTGTCGTACATTGCAAATCCTTGCTGCTTCCTGGAAACTAATTCGATTTTCATCCCATTTAGTTTCAGGAATAATAGCTTTTGATAAGGGTGCTAATTGTTTTCTAATCAAATTTCAAATTTCCTAATTGTTTGGAATTTTTAATTTCACACAAAATTCCAGGAAGGATGTTAACTGAATTATATTTTTATTAGCTCAACTCAGCCAGCTCGAATGTGAAGTGCCACTCAAAAATGTAATTGTGAAAAATTAAAATTCATATTCTTTGTCTGCTTTTCCCATTCGTATGGTTCATAGGGTTGTGCCATATGACGGCTGAAGCAATCCATCATCACGTTGCGTCCACTCAGTTCCTCTCCATTTTTTATCCTCTTAAGAGATCAAAAACCCCCATACAGAAAACGCCAAAATAAAAAAGGGACGTTAACACCCAGAAAGGACTCGAGATCTGGAAATAAATTCCCAAAATATACTCCTTCTTTGTATCCTTTACTTGTGTAACACCAGCACGTTGTCAGTCATCTTTGATCCTTAACATTTACCATTCTTGGATACCTCCAGAAAACTCCAGAAAAAAATTCAAGAAATAAACAAATACAATGATTATTATTTTGGAACACTCAATGTATAAAGGCATATTTATAACTTTTGACGTGCAAATTCAACAGTAAAAATGCGTAAAAACTCCCTAATGAAACCCTTTATAATCTGATTTGATTAATTATGTTGTCAGTGCTGCAGGATCACGCCTTCTTCTTCGGCGTTGTCCTTTTTTTTGTGTTTGTCCTCCCAGGATGGCGGCCGTGCATTCACCAGCGACGGCAATTCCTAATGAATTAAAGCGATAATTAAGCCGAACGCGCTCCGAATATAAAATCGTTCGTTGCCCGACAGTATCCTTCGTTATCCTGGCTGGAGGAGTCCTCGATGGAGACTGCATGGCATTCGGGAATTACGTATTCAAAGATGCATCCAATGAATTTCAGTCTGAGGTTTCCATGCGTAAACGATTTAGGGATCATTTGGTTTGGTTGATGGGTTAGCAAATGCAATTTTCATTCATTCGCAATTTTATCGAAGATGGTAACTAAAATTTTCTAACTTTGAGACATCAGGAAATGAAATTTTCATAAGTGCAAAATTTAAAATGAAAAAAGCAAAAGACTTACAACCCGAATGGACACGACCTAACTAACCCAGACTTACAACCCTATGATGGCAACGACCAACTGACGACTGGAACGTTATGGACACAA
>JARJDZ010007967.1:0-20025 GCA_030264555.1 Aleochara sp. GC000083
CCGTAGGTCCAGCATATAAATACCATTTACCTAAAACATCTATTTTTAACGATGCTTTTTTCGTATTTTTATCTCTAATAATACTAGCTCTATTTGAAATATCTTTTCCTGAATATTCTGCCTTTACCATTTCATTTTTAGAAATTTTATTGCAAGATAATAACAAAAAAGAGGTAAACAAAAAACCTAAAACTACTCTATTCATACTGTTCAAATTTTAGTTTATTATTTTACTATTATATATTATATATATTCTTTTTAATTAAAAATAAATATGATGATAATAATTGGCTGTTGATAGTGTTTATTTTTATTTCTTAATATTCTTGTTTATTTTACTATTAAATAAAAATAGTAGTTATTCATATGTTTATTAACAAGTAGTTTTACACATAAATACTTAATAGATAGTATATAGTACATTTTATTATATTGTTGTTAATAGATATTAGTGTAAATAATTAATACTAATTAAAGTAATTTAAATCTGTTCATAACTTCTTTATATATATAATATATATTTATGCTTATTAATTTTGTTCGTTTTGATATAATCTATATATGATGTTAGTATTGAATTATACAAATTAATCTTTTATACACTTATAAACATTTATGAACAATATATCAACAAATAGTTATTAAATTGCATTTTTAATGAAATAGTTCATTGAATTAGGATTTATAAACGATTTATAAGAAATTTAAAAAAAGAAAGGGGGCTTGTTAATCATGAACAAGCTCCCCATCTACGGCTAAATATATTTTCTATCTATCTCTTCTTTTTAAAGAATGAATTTATTACTTGTCGCGTAACAGATATCGCTACAGTAGTTACAAGTGTTGTTAAAAGCTTATTCCCCTTTTTAGAAACTCGCTGTTCAGCTTTCTTCTGAGCACGTTCGGCTTTTTCATTAGCAATATCCTTAATTTTTTTATCCTTTTCTTGCTGTATAGACAATAATTTTTCATTTAAAATTTCATAAGCCGATTCCCTATCTATGGTTTTAGAATAATGTAAATAAAGATCAGAATTTTTAATAAAATTATTACGTTCGTCTTCATTTATAGGTCCAATTTGACCCTCAGGTGGTAAAATAAAAGCTCTTTCCACAGGTTCAGGAGCACCTTTTTCATCTAAAAACGAAACAAGAGCTTCGCCTATTCCAAGTTCAGATATAGCTTGTTCAGTATCAAACTCATTATTTGTTCTAAAACTTTGCGCTGCAGCTCTTAAAGCTTTTTGTTCTTTAGGAGTGTAAGCCCTCAAAGCATGCTGAATTTTATTACTTAACTGACCTAAAATATCGTTAGGTATGTCTGATGGACTTTGTGTTATAAAATAAATGCCCACACCTTTCGATCGGATTAATCTTATTATTTGCTCTATCTTATCTACCAAAGGTTTAGGAGCATCCTTAAATAAGAGATGGGCCTCGTCAAAAAAGAATACAAGTTTAGGCTTCTCCATATCCCCAACCTCGGGCAAATCCTCATATAACCGAGTCATCATCCAAAGTAAAAAAGTTGAATATACATTTGGCGATTTCATTAATTTATCAGCAGCTAAAATATTAATAACCCCTCTTTGATTATCAGTTTGAATAAGATCATCAAAATTTAAATTAGGTTCGCCAAAAAATTCATCAGCGCCTTCTTGTTCTAATCGTATTAAACCTCGTTGAATAGCACCGACACTTGCTGTTGATATATTCCCATAGTTAGTTGTAAAAAGTTTATTATTGTTACCAACATATTCGAGTATTTTTTGTAAATCTTTTAAATCAATAAGTTCTAAAGATTCATCATGAGCTATTTTAAAAATTATAGTTAACACTCCACTCTGAGTGTCATTCAACATCAACAATCTACTAAGCAATAGAGGTCCCATATCACTAATAGTAGCCCTAATATGTATGCCTTGACGCCCAAAAACATCCCAAAATTGCACAGGGAAGGGGCTAAATTCAAAACCCTTATCTTTTAAATTATAACTATCTACTCGTTTTTTGACACTATCTTTATTTCCCCCTGCATTAGCAACACCAGATAAATCACCCTTTATATCAGCAGCAAATACAGGAACACCCATTTTACTAAAGGTTTCAGCCAAATTCTGTAATGTAACAGTTTTACCTGTCCCTGTTGCCCCTGTAATTAAACCATGCCTATTTGCCATTTTAGGAATTAGGTTAATTTCTTTTTCATTAGCTATGCCTATAAATGCTTTTTTATTGTTATCGAACATAATTATTATGCTATAAATTATTTAATGATACCTATTTTTGTAGGATAAATTACAAAAAATAAGTTTAAGTTATATGAATGCTATTATAATAAAAGAACTTGTTACTAATACAACAGATTTATATAGTTTATTGTTTCTAGCAGACCCATCTCCAGAACAAATAGAAAAATACATACATAAATCAACTATATATGGAGCATATATTGATGATGGAAAAAACCTTGTCGGCGTTTATGTGCTTTATCCTATAAATGATGAAAAGGTTGAAATTAAAAATATTGCAGTTAAAGAAAATTACCAACAAAAAGGTATTGGTACTCTTTTATTAAAACATGCAATAATAAGCGCTAAAGAACAAGGTTTTCGTAAAATATTTATTGGAACAGCAAATTCAAGTATATATCAACTATATTTGTATCAAAAAGAGGGTTTCAATGTAGATTACATAATAAAAAATTTCTTTATTGATTATTATGACACCCCTATTATTGAAAATTGTATACAAGCCAAGGACATGCTTATGCTTGTAAAAAATTTATATTGATTTTAGTTATTTAATGCTATAAAATTATATTATTTCGTAAAAACGGAATAATGTTTTTTTGTGCATTGTTGTATAGTTATAATTTTATTTAAAAAATTTATTTATGTCTAAATCTCTATTGTTCATAATGTTTTTCAGCTGCGGATACTTAGGATTATATCCAAATGTATTAGAGACTGATACTATAGAGAAGAAATCGAAAAAAAATATAATATCAAAAATTATTGATTATTTCGAAAATTCGAATGATGAAAAACCAGATAAAAAATTTGATGTTTCATTTATAGGAGGACCACATTATTCAAGCGATACTAAATTGGGCTTAGGTTTAGTTGCATCTGGATTATATCGCACAGATCGTTCCGATATGTCACTTTCGCCATCAAATGTATCAATATATGGTGATTTTACTACTTCTGGCTTTTATATGGTAGGGATTAGTGGGAATACTATTTTTAAAAATGAAGATTATAGGATTGATTCCGATATTTATTTTTCTTCATTTCCGAGTAAATATTGGGGGATTGGATACGATAAAGGGAAAAATAAGAATAGATATACCAAATATACAAGAGAAGATATTCAATTTAAATTTGATTTTTTCAAAAAAGTAACAAAAGACACTTATATAGGTGTAACAACAATGTATCAAAACACACAAGGTAAAAAATTTGATGACGTAAGTTTTTTAGAAGGAGCTGATAGACATATAAATAATGCAGGTTTTGGATTGATATTACTATATGATTCACGCGACTTTATACCAAATCCATATTCAGGTTTATTTATAAAATTGGAACAATCATTTTATCCAAAATTTTTAGGAGCATCTAATTTTCTAAATAAAACAGAAATTATTGGGCGTTACTATAAAAATGTTTGGAAAAACGGAATTCTAGCAGCAGAAATACAGGGTACATTTAATAATGGAAATGTTCCGTGGGCAATGATGGAAATGGTTGGCAATTCGCATCAGATGCGAGGATATTATGAAGGTCAGTATCGAGATAAAAAATTAATACAAACCCAAGTTGAGCTAAGACAAAAAATATACCATAGGAGTGGAATTGTTTTATGGGTAGGCGCAGGTAATGTATTTCCTAAGTTTAAAGATTTTGCTTGGAATGAAATTTTACCAACTTATGGTCTAGGTTATAGGTGGGAGTTTAAAAATAGAGTAAACATACGCTTAGATTATGGTTTTGGTAAAAAACAATCAGCTTTTTACTTCAATATAAACGAAGCTTTTTGATGAAAAATAAGATAATAAAATGAGTAAAATTAAAGATATATTTAATAATCCATATATATTATTCTACATATATATAATAGTTAATATAATTCCATCATTAGGTTTATTTTTTACAGAACCATTCAATATTTATGGAAGTATTATGCTGATTATATTTGGATTAGGTATATACACATTTGTTTTTTCAATCTACAAAAACACAAGTACAATTCAACTTATACTAATTCCATTATTATTGCTCCATGCTTTCCAAATAGTATTATTCTATCTCTTTAGATCAGATGTAATAGCAGTAGATATGTTCCTAAATGTAGTAACAACAAATGCCTCCGAAGCAGGAGAACTATTAAGTAGTATTTTGCCATCTGTTATATTTGTTTGCATTCTCTATATACCCACCATTGTAATAGCTATATTAGGTTGTAAAAATAAAGTACACCTACCCTTTTCTTTTCGTATTAAAAATTTAATAATAGGAAGTATATTACTTGTAATATCGTTTAGTTTAATGCCAATAGCAAAAAATACAAACACAGGAAAATTCACATTCCGTGAAGATGTATACCCAATGAATGTCCTTTACAATTTATATTTTGCTATAAAAAAATACCATAAAGTAAGTAATTACCCCAATACATCAAAAAACTTTAGTTTTAAAGCAACAAAAACGAACGAAAACTCAACTAATAGAGAAATATTTGTACTAGTTATAGGCGAAACAAGTCGCGCAGAAAGTTGGAGTCTATACGGATATGAACAAGAAACCACACCCCATTTAGAACAAGACTCAAATATTATATATTATAAAGATGCCATAACTCAATCTAATGCAACACATAAAAGTGTACCCATGATATTATCAGCAGCATCCGCATCAAATTTTAATGTAATATATAAACAAAAAAGCATAATAGAAGCATTCAACGAAGTCGGCTTTACAACCATATTTTTATCAAATCAAGCGCCAAATCATTCTTTTACAGAATATTTTGCACAAGAAGCAACATACCTAGAAACATTCAGATCTGGATACGATGATGTTAATAATTTAGACGAAGTATTATTGCCCCGCTTAGAACATTACATTAATTCAGAAAAAGGCAATTTATTTATAGTATTACATACTTACGGATCGCACTTTAACTACAGAGAACGTTATTCAAATAAATTTTCAAAATTTAAACCAGACAATGTTACTGAAGTTGAATTTAAACATAAAAATGTGCTTATAAATGCATATAATAATTCAATTTTATATACAGACTCTTTCTTAAATAAAATTATAATAACTCTAAAAAACAGCAAATCTGTAGCAGCCATGCTCTATACATCAGACCATGGTGAAGATTTAATGGACGATGATCGCCATTCATTTTTACACTCATCACCCAACCCAACATTCTATCAGTTAAGAATACCTTTCATTTTTTGGTTTTCAGATAATTATGAAAATAATTATTCAACAAAAGTTACAAATGCTAAAAACAATGCAGAAAAGCCAGTGTCAACCAATGCAGTATTTCACACAATGCTTGATGCAGCAAATATTAAAACCAAATATTTAACCGACTCACTATCGTTAGTAAACTCTAACTATAAGGTTACTAAACGAATGTATCTGAACGATCACGATAAACCCATTTTCTTTTATAATGCTAATTTAAAAAAGCAAGACAAAGAAATGATCGAAAAAAGACATCTATATCATTAATTTACAAAATATATATACTTATGAAACAGATTTTTATAAAAAAAACAATACTATGTGTATCCCTCATATTTCTTAGTCTAAATATAGTAGCACAAAATGAACGTTTAGAACTATTTAATTATGGAAATATGGATCATTGGATAGTTCGAGAAATTAAAGAATCTTCTGTTATAGGAGGTAACACTAAATTTTTGTACGAAATAGGTAAAGGTGATACGTTGTTTAATAATGCAGTATATAACAATAAAAAATCGCCATGGTCAACATCTTCTGTAATGGCAAAAGTAAAAGGCGTAACTAAAGCAAGTGTTACAGTTTTTCCAGAAAAAAGAAACTCAGGTTATTGCGCCCGTCTCGAAACCCGTCTCGAAAATTGTAAAGTCTTAGGTCTAATAAATATAAATGTGTTAGCAAGTGGCACAATATTTTTAGGAAAAATGGTAGAGCCAATACGCAACACAAGTAATCCACAAAGTAAATTAATATCAGGTCTACCCTTCACTAAAAGACCCAAAGCCCTAGTTTATGATTATAAAACAGTGTCTGGAGGAACATCTATAAAATCGACAGGATTTAGTGGAAAAAAACAATTAACAACAAAAGATCAAGCAGAAACTCAGCTGCTATTACAACATCGTTGGGAAGACGCCCAAGGAAATGTATATGCGAAACGAGTGGGTACTGCTTGGGAACGCTTTGGGAAAACTGTTAGTACATGGCAAAATAACCACCGATTAGAGATTCATTATGGAGATATTTCTTCTCAATCATTCTATAAACCCTATATGAATTTACGCAGTGGCGAAGATGCCTACTATACAAGAAATAGTAAAGGCAAAATGGTTCCTATACAAGAAATAGGATGGGCTAATCCAGATGAGGAAGTTACTCACATTGTTTTACAATTTTCATCAAGTTGTGGAGGCGCTTATATAGGTAACCCTAATAATAAATTTTGGATTGATAATGTTAAATTAGCATATTAACATGCAACATAATTAAAAAAACAGCATCTAGTTATTATAAAAGCAAATGAAACGACATCTTATGGAAAGATGCTGAAGAATCAAGAAATAATAAACCTAAAAATATAATTTATTCAGAAGTTAAACTTCGATAATTACTTTTTGATTTCCTTAAAAGAGATTTCTGTGAAGAAATCTCTTTTATTTTTTTCTATTTCTTTTCTATCTTTGAATATTCGTTGTAACAGACAAATTTCAATATGAACAAGAAAAAGTTAACTATAATAAAAGTCGGAGGGAAAATAGTTGAAGACGATAAATCTTTAAAACAATTACTGATTGATTTTTCTACTATTGCTGGTTTAAAAATATTAGTACATGGAGGAGGCCGATCTGCTACAAAATTAGCAGATAAATTAGGTATTGAAACTAAATTTATAAATGGAAGACGTATTACCGATTTAGCTATGTTAGAAATAGTAACTATGGTATACGGAAGCGTAAATAAAAATATAACAGCAAAATTACAAGCATTGAACGTAAATGCAGTCGGTCTTACAGGAGCTGATATGGACATTATTCGCTCTCAAAAACGAGAAGTTGCAAATGATATTGATTATGGTTATGTAGGCGATGTAAAATGGATTAAAAGCGAAGTGTTACAAACCCTATTAGATCAAGATATAGTTCCAATATTAGCACCCTTAACCCACGATGGTAAAGGAAATATGTTAAATACAAATGCAGACACAATAGCAGCAGAAGTAGCACAATCTTTAGCCTATTACTATGACGTAAGCCTTATTTATTGTTTTGAGAAAAAAGGTGTTCTCAGAAATCAAAACGACGAAAATAGTGTAATTTATGAGTTAAATCAAAATGATTATAAAAACTATATAAATGAGGGCATTATAAACGATGGAATGATACCTAAACTTGATAATGCTTTTGCCTCTATATCAAAAGGAGTAAAGGAAGTAATTATAACTAAAGCTGATAATATTTGTAAAGGAGGAGGAACACTAATTATATAATACGTAGAAAACCTAAATGATTAACAATTATTCTATTAATCCTTTAATTTAGGATACATCAATATCTTTTTTAATCGCTCTATTTTTTTAGGAGTTAACTTTAATTTATTAGTCATATAAGCCTCAACAGATCCATTTTTTTCTATAATATAATTTTCAGCATAATTAAGATATGAAACGTGCACTTTACACATAACAGTGGCGGCCTCTTGCACAGCCTCAGGCATATATCTAGCCTCACCAATCACTTTTCTTTCTGAAATACTATTATTAGATAATAAATAATCGTCTTTAATAGTTTCACTATCAACACCTAAAGCAACTAATATAAAATATGAAGCTAAACCAACCTTATCTTTACCTAAATGTCCATTAAAGACTAAAGGATAATTATCCTCGTCACATAGTATATCAAATAACTTAGCATAACTATCAGAATAATCATCGATAATTGTTTTATAAATATTTCTTGTAAATATAATTGCATCATTCCTTAAAAAAGAGCCATCCACTATTTTCTGCCTCATATAAGCCCTATTACTAGTCTTTATAGGCAAATAAATAATTTTATCACCTCTATATAAATCTGGATAATATCTATATTCAGTAGGCTCTCTTAAATCAACAATAGTTTTAATATTCAAATTTTGTAAAATTGTGTAGTCATTTGTCGAAATAGATGAAAAATCACCTGAGCGATAAATCATATTCCATTTAATTTGTCTATCATCTTTAGTATAATAGCCCCCTAAATCTCTAAAATTTTGTATTCGGTCTAAACTGAATATTCTATTAGAAATAATTCCAGAAGATGAGTTGCCAACTTTTAACTTAAAAAACTTACGTTCGAAATTACTTGGCGATTGAACCTCAGCTACATAATCATTTACATTAGTTGTGAGTATGGGTGTATTAGTGAAAATGCTATCATTATCAGACATATATATAGAAATCTTATCTGTAGGTTTAGCCATTGGATAAACCTCCCATTTAATAAGATAATCTCCATCAGTATCCTTATCGCACGAAAACGAAATTTTTGTTTTTGGCGAACATCCTATGATAAATGAGCATAGGATTATAAATAAGGTATTGATATATTTGATTTTCACTATAATTTAAACTAAAGTCAGTTCAGTGTATTCTGAGTTCTAAATTATTAAAAATAAAAGAAGTATGAAATAATATATACTCCATACTTCTTCTATTTATGATTATTTAAAAAAAATAAACAAAATACGTCGAATCTTAATTATTTTTCACTAGCATATTCAGCCCTGATAGTCTTTAAAATATTTTCTGGTATACCAATTTGATATCCTTCAGATGAAAATAAAATGCCACCATTGTCAGAGAGATATATAATCAAAGGAAAATTATTTGAGAATTCAATCTGTAAAGCATTAGCTACCGCTTTTAATAAAGTCCTATCGTTGTCAATTGCCCAAACAGATTGTTCAGGTAAATTTTGAAATGCAGATAAATTAAAAGCTTTACTTATCTTATCATTAGGAACCATAAATAAAACGCCCCCACCCCAGTCATTCAATTCCTTCTGTTGGTTAGGTATATCTTGCAAAACATGCTTAGTAGGCTCTTTATCAGGATCAGAAAAACAAATAATAATACCCCTACCATTTGCAAGCTCCTTTAAAGATTTTTCTTTACCATTGGTAAGTTTTACTCGACTATTTAAGTCAACAATACCCTGAACTTGAATTCTTCCTTCAGTTTTAGGCAACTCAATGTCTAATGCCTTTTGCTCATTATCATTTAAAGTAAAATATTTTGTATTGATAGTAACCGATCCATCATTAGCCCTACTACCAATAGTTAGTCTATAATATCCAGCATCAACCGATACAGTTCCAGGCAATTGTTTCAAAATCTTATTATCTTCAAAATCAAGAGTAACAAAATTTCCATCAATAAATTTAGCCAAAGTATAGTGCGTAGAATAAGCTGGTTTTACAATATTCGATTTAACATTTCTAAATGTAACCAGAGCTTGAGGATATGTAGTTTCAACATCGTCATTTGTTAAATTAACATCAATCCATTTTGAATTACTAAAATATTGAGGACGACTAGTAGATGTTTCTATGCGGCTAGCAATACCATTAGAACGGCTCAATGCTACAAATAAAGTATTCATAGATTTTTTATCAGCTAAGCCCAAAGACAAAACTCCTTCTGGAGAAATAGGGCAATTGTAATAATTGTCGGTATCGTTTAGTTTTACATTCGATTTTAAAAAAGAAATAACCGAATTAACATCAGTGGCATTCTCTATATATAAGCCTTCTCGCCAAGGGCGAATAAGTTCTCTCGATATGCGAGGTGAGTAAATATAATTCGGAATAATACTATCGGGAGTATTAACTTCAATAATCTTATTCTTAGCCAAAAGCATATGACTTAATAGATAATCTGTCGGACTATCTCGCAAGTCTTTCTCACTAAGAGATTCCAAAAATGGAAACAAAAAAGGTTCGTTTTTCTGATTTTGAATAAATCGCTTAATGTCTTTCCAGTTTCCTTGAGCTAAATTTAAAAATTTCCAAGTTTTATTAACATCTAAATTATTTTCGATAGCAAATAACTTAGCATCTCTTTCATTAATAAAAGTAGTAATATATGCATTACGTATTGAATCCTCTTGAGCCAGTCTGTGTACATTATTAGCTATTTTCTGTGGATCCAATTCTTTTATTTTTTGAGAAACTGGAGGATTCATTACAAATGTTTCAGAATAAGTCTCTCCTAAAATACGATCTAGTTTAATAGTTAATTCTTTACTATTCGGTTCTGATTTAATATAACCATAATTTTTACCATCCGTAGCCCAAACAAACAAGTCACCTTTTCCTGTTGTAACAGAAGCCCTACCCTCTTTGTCTGTTTTCGAAGTAGTTATAGGATAAAACTCAGCATAATTATAAACATTAAAATTAACTGATGCATCTTTAACAGGTTTGCCTTTGGCATCTACAACCTTAATCAAAGCTTTTCTAGTATCAGCATAATTAGATAATAAATTTATTACTGAATAGAGTTTTGCCTGTTTGTTCTTCTCTTCACTACCATCATATTCGCCAAAAACATTTGTGTGCACCATCATAGCCCTTTTCGCTGGAGCTGTAAACCAAGCAACATCTAGCTCAGGTTCAGGTTCGCAAGCACCCACATAATGCCATTTACCATCAATCCAAACTTCAACCCAAGCATGATTATCGTCGGTGTGTGCCCAACGAGGAGTGTAGCATTGACGGGCAGGTATGCCCACAGCACGCATTGCCATAGTTGTAAAAGTAGATTCTTCCCCACATCGGCCCCACGATGTACGCATCAATGCTAAAGGAGCTGAGGTACGCCCATCTGTAGCTCTATAATTCACTTTTTCGTGACACCAGTGGTTTACTTCCAGTGCAGCTTGTTCCATCGACAAACCTTTCACTCTATTTTTTAATTCTTCAAAAAATACCTCCCTCGCATTGTCTAAATCTTCGTTATTAACGCGATACACCAGCACAAAATGCCTAAAAATATCATCAGGTATAGATTTACCCCAATCAAAAAAATCGCGAGCTTTAAAGGCTGTACGTACTTGTTTTAAATAAAAACTACCATCATAATCTGCCAAATCAGATAAGGGCATGTAAGCATATAAAAACTCTAAAGCTTCCAGCTCTTCAGTTGTGATTTCTTCATTAAAAACAGAAAATAAGGCTGCCTTACGATCAGAAGACAGCGTTTTTTTTCTTTCTAAAAATTGTTGATGCACCTTAGTCCTATATCCTTCATTTTTCATAAAATGGTCAGCTGCATATGTCGCAGACGAGCATAGCATAGCACAGGACAAAGCCCATAAGCTAAGTTTGTTAATTCTCATAGTATTAATTGTTTAAAGTGTATGTTATTTTTCTATACCTATAAGCTCTATCTCGAAAATAAGGTTTGAAAAAGGTTCAATAGTACTACCTACCCCATTCTCTCCATAAGCTCTATTATAAGGAATATAAACAGTCCATTTTGATCCAACAGGCATTAGTTGAAGAACCTCTGTCCATCCAGGAATTACTTGACCCACTCCAAACGTAGAAGGTTCGCCTCTTTCAATACTGCTATCAAAAACTTCGCCATTAGTCAGTCTGCCAGTATAATGCACTGTTACTCTATCCATTAATGTAGGTATATTACCCTTCCCTTTCTTATCTATTTTATAGATAATACCACTAGGTAATATATTCATATTTGGCTTTTTAGCTATTTCTTTCATGAACTTTTCTCCACGAGCTATTTTATCTGCATATTTTTCACGCTCTTTTATTTGATTCGATTTTTCATATTTAGATTCTTTTTCTTTAATTAAATCTGCAGCAGCATATTTATCTAATAAAAGAGGATTCTCCATAATGTAATCAGTTAATGAACTCAATATAACTTGTGAGTTTAATTGATTAGTAGTGTTTGGTCCATAAATTTTACTTGCAATATATTTGTTCATTTGATCTAACTGATCGCCAAAAGCAACTCCTAATGAATAGAATATTTGATTAGGGTTATTGTTATTTATTCTATCAGATGCTCCCTGTAAAAATAATTGGATATGCTCTTTATTTTGATTTTCAATAACCTTTCGTTCAGCTTCATTCGTAATATTTTTCGAATCTTTTATAACATTCAGCTGTTTCAGATATTCTAAAATACCTGAATTCGCCGTCCGCACTCCATAAGCATAGGCTATTGAGTCTGCCTCAGTTTTTAGTATATTTTGAGTTTTATTTTGAGCAAAAATACTAGCGAAGCTAGTCGACGTTAACAAGGTCAATATAAGAATGTTTTTTTTCATTATAATTATGAGTTTTTATTAGAAAATTAAATATATACATTTTCTACAACAGGATGCAAATAGAGTATCCATAAATATTCTTATTAAGCATTATTGTTTGAGATCTGTTTTAGCATAAGTTATTGTATAATCTATTATTATATAAGTTCATTTCAATATTTTTTTATTATCTTTGCGTCCGATTTATGAATTACAGATTCTTTTTAAGTTTACTACACAAAAGTGAATACAATCAAAAAAATGAATTTGTCTGCCAAAGTAAAAAATGCATAGAGTCTGATATTCAGGATACGAAAAAATAAAAGTTGTTGAAACTTTTAAAAGCAAAATTTTGGCGGAGTTAAATATTTTCTCTCTTTATCGTTTGTGTTTATGGTGGCATAAGAGGAAAAATAAGAGCTCCATAACAACGTAAAATTATCAATGAAGACATTTGAAGAATTAGGTGTTGCTCCAGAAATACGTAGAGCAATAGAAGAAATGGGCTATGAAAATCCTATGCCTGTACAAGAAGAAGTAATCCCATATTTGTTAGATCAGATAAGAGATGTAATAGCATTAGCTCAAACTGGAACGGGTAAAACTGCTGCATTTGGGTTGCCTTTATTACAACAAGTAGATACTGCAAAAAAAACACCGCAAGCATTAATATTAGCTCCAACAAGAGAATTATGTTTGCAAATAGCTGGTGATTTAGCAGATTACTCTAAGTATATTAACAATTTAAAAGTACTACCAGTATATGGGGGCTCAAGCATTGAAAGTCAGATAAAAGCTCTGAAAAGAGGTGTGCAAATTATTGTGGCTACACCAGGTAGGTTAATTGACCTCATAAATAGAAAAACTGTTAGTCTAGAAGGTGTTAAATATGTAGTTTTAGACGAGGCTGACGAAATGTTAAATATGGGATTTACTGATAGTATTGATGAAATATTATCAAAAGTTCCAGACGACAGATCGATGCTTCTTTTTTCAGCAACAATGCCGAAAGAAATTTCGAAAATTACACGAAAATATATGCAAGAGCCAAAAGAAATTACGATTGGTCGTAAAAACGAAGGCTCTAATAATGTTAAACATATTTATTATATGGTGCATGCCAGAGATAAATATTTAGCGTTAAAACGCATTGCTGATTATTATCCGAATATTTATGGCATAGTATTTTGTCGCACTAGACGTGAAACTCAAGAAATAGCAGATAAGCTAATTCAGGATGGATATAGTGCAGACTCTTTGCATGGCGATTTATCACAATCGCAACGTGATTACGTGATGCAGAAATTCCGTGTGAAAAATTTACAAATATTAGTAGCGACAGATGTTGCAGCACGCGGTTTAGATGTAGATAGCTTAACTCATGTTATTAACTATGGTTTACCTGACGATATTGAGTCATACAACCATAGAAGTGGGCGTACAGGAAGAGCTGGTAAGACTGGAACTTCAATAGCAATTGTACATGTTAAAGAGAAAGGGAAAATACGTGAGATTGAAAAAATTATGAATAAGAAGTTTGAGCAAGGTGTAATCCCATCAGGGGATGATATTTGTGAAAAACAATTATTTAATTTAGTTGATCGTATTGAAAAAGTAAAAGTAAATGAAGAAGAAATATCTCGTTTACTGCCAGATGTTTTTCGTAAACTAGATTGGCTAGAAAAAGAAGACATTATTAAACGAGTAGTTTCTCTTGAATTTAATAGACTGATAGATTATTATCGTGATGCTGATGAGATAGAAGCACCATCAGAAAGGGGTTCCAGAGGCGATGATAGACGCTCGAATGGCAGATCGCAAGATGGCGGAGGTCGTCCAAGAGGCAGAGGAGCCGAAAAAGGATATTCACGTTTATTCATTAATCTTGGTAAAACGGATGGAGTTAATCCAGCAACTTTGATGGGCTTAGTAAACGACTTCGTTCCAGGAAAAGTTAGAATAGGACGAATTGATTTATTACAAAATTTTTCGTTTTTTGAAGTTCCTGAAAACGATGCAGTGAAAGTTATTAGTGCTCTAAAAGGACAAGAGCAAGATGGACGAAGAGTGTCTGTAGAACTAGCTGGAGAATCAAAGGATAATAGAAATAGTTATCGTGGACGAGATAATAGAGGTAATTACTCAAATTCACGTTCTTCTGACTCTAGAAAAGAACATAGAAAAGGTGGAAATCGTAGACCTAAATATTCTTAATGAAAGGATATAGATAATAATAAAAAGAGAGATCTTAATTTATAGTTAAGATCTCTCTTTATTTATAATTAAATCATAAATAAGGTTCAATTCGTTCCAAATCGCTTTTCGTGAATATTTGTTCTGTTCTCAAATCATCAATAG
Source organism: Aleochara sp. GC000083 (assembly GCA_030264555.1). Taxonomy (NCBI): domain Eukaryota; kingdom Metazoa; phylum Arthropoda; class Insecta; order Coleoptera; family Staphylinidae; genus Aleochara; species Aleochara sp. GC000083. The sequence goes on from JARJDZ010007967.1 coordinate 14,944, forward strand.
ATAGCGAAGAAGATGATTTAAGATGTTCAATTATTACATTAATTTGTTGAGCATTAAAATAGGGATGAGCCTTCAATAAATCGATATTATTATTTATGTTAATGACTCGATGTTTTTTCTTTATTATTAAGTAGGGGAGTATTGTACTAAATTTATTTATAGATATTCCATCGATTTCTAGAAGTTGTTCTAATTTATAAAACCCTCCCAATACATCTCTATACGCAATTATTTTTTTAGCATAAGTGATACCAATACCTGGAATTTGGCACAAAGCTGTGGTTGAGGCATCGTTAATGTCAATAACTTGTCCAATAGTTAGTTTATTCTTTTTTTGTCTTCTTGAGACAGGCTGTTGTTTTTTAGTTTTAGTGTTAATCTCATCATTAATTAACGATGATTTATTTTTAATAAGTTGTTGTTCAAATAGTTCAAAGTTCTTATATAATGCTTCTTGTTGTGCATAATAAGTAAGATCAGTATCTTCTATTTTTTGGATATATAGGTAAATAGATCCTGAAATAAGAATTAATACAAATAACAATAAAATAGCTATTTGATCTCCTTTAGAGAAATAGAAAAAAGATTTCCATTTCTGCATAATTTATTTTTTTCTTAAAAACAAAATAAGTTGTTCTAAAGCTTTAGCTCTATGACTAATTTTATTTTTCTCAACTAAGTCTATTTCAGCAAAAGTCTCTTTGTGCCCATCAGCAATAAAAACGGGGTCATATCCAAATCCAGAATTACCCTTCCTGTCGCGACTAATAGTCCCATTTATACTTCCTTCAAACAAATATCTCTTTCCATCCATAATAAGAGCTATAACCGTCCGAAAACGAGCAATACGATTGTCTTTATTCTTAAGTTTATCTAAGAGTTTATTAACATTGTCGTTTGAGTCTTTATGTTCGCCAGCATAACGAGCGGAATAGACTCCCGGCGCATTATTAAGTACCTTAACCTCAAGCCCTGTATCGTCAGCAATGCAATTATAGCCATACTTTTTCCAAATATATTCAGCTTTCAACATCGCATTTTCTTCTAAAGTAGAACCCGTTTCTGGAATATCAATGTTTTCTTCAATATCTTTTAAGCTAACAATCTGAAACCATTTACCTAATTTAGCTCTAACCTCTTCCAGTTTATGCTCATTGTTTGTCGCAAATACAAGTTTTGTAATCTTCATAACTCTTTTTTATATATAGGCGCTTAAATGATGTATTATCAATTTTAATTCCTATTTCTATTTCTCATAGAACGAGCTGCATTCCTTTTTGGTTGTTTTGGATATTTATTATTAATGTTTTTTCTATTTTTATTGCTAGTTTTTGTTTTTGTTGCAGCTTTAGTCTCATTTATTTCTGCTATTGAATCATTATACACCCAAAGACCATCATTTACAGCTTTTAATTGTGCCTCTATTTTCTTTTCTTCTTCCTTTCTCTTTTTTTCATCCGGATACATTTCAGCTAACGACAGATTTCTCATATTCGTTGTTTTATAAATTTCACCGTCAAAATTATGATTAATAAAGAAATCGTTAATCGTTTTTCTCTCGGCATTATTTAAACTAGATGTCATTATAGGCATTTGGCTAGCATAAGGCTGTATACTTTCGTATGGAATCCAAAACATAGGATATCGAGTTGTACCCTCGCCATAATCATCTTGTCTAAACAAAATAGGGCATATGGCTAATGTTTTTATTTTTATTACAGAATTATTTTTATCAAAATACCAAGATTCTTTTATATAATAGCCTCTAACCTCTGCGTTTGGAATGTCTACATCTTCAATATTATATTTTCCATTCTCTTCAGTATACAAAATATCAAACCTATTCAAAACTTCTTTAAAATCTTCTTCTTGCTGAGGTATGAACGATTCACTACCATCCAATTGCCATTTGTAGGCTGTAATATTGCCTTCAGCCATTTGTTTAAAGATCATAGTAAACAAATTCATTCGGTTTTGAGAGGGTGTTGTAGGGTAGTATAAAACTGCATTCTTATCGTTATTTAAATCTAAATAACGATATATTTCGCGTACCCATGGAGCATCTCCTATATTCTGAACTTGTTGTTCGTTCATTATTTGAGCTCTAACACTTAATTGCGTATTCGCAATATTATTTTTTTGAGCTTGTTTTTTAGCGAGGCGTTCTCGTAAACTCAAATCGTTTTGGGCTGATATGCATTGTACAACAAACAACCCTAATAAACTAGTTATAGTGGTTAGAAAAAAATTCTTCATTCTAAAATCGACTAACTTCATCATATAATATTTATAACTACATGTGTTTGGATATCACATACATATTTAGTTAATTCTTACTTCCATCATTGCAATTTCTCGCTCTTCGCCATATACACGAACTTTTACATCTGTTATGTAGAAAGATTTTCCCCTACTCAGTTGTTTTATAAAAGATATTTGACGATCTGAAAAGCGATTTCCATTTGATAATTCTCGAATACCATTACCCATAGAATCATAAAAAGTAGCTGTAAATTGAATTACATTAAATTGCTCATCCAGTAATCCGTCATCAATAGCAGCTTTAAGCCCATCAGCATTTATTATGGCTGTTTTCGATAAACGCCCTCCTTTAAATCTTTTGGTATTCCCATTTACATCTGTATAATTTATATAGGGTGCTGGATCTGGAACAGGGCGTACTTTAAATATTTTTTTTTCAATGAGAACTCCTTTTGTGTTGTATATGCCAATTTCCATACTATCCCCATTACTAGGTTTAGCTATCCAATAATGACCTTGTTTATTAACACTTCCATTGGTAGCTTTAGCTGTTAGTTGATCACCTGCCATTCCTGGAACTGATATTGTTAATTTGTTATTCCTACCTCTATACAAAACGTTAGTTAATTCTGGTTCTATAACAGCCATACGTGGCACTACGTGATATTTTTTACTGAATGGGTATGTGTGAGTTGTTCCGTCTGAATTAGTAAGTTGAACAGTGCCCTTAAATTCGTTAACAGCACCAGCATTACCTGCGTAAACTTTAAACTCACCTTTATTATTTATAAGTGGATTGTTGTATGTTGGGCGTTGAGTGGTATCGACAGCAGTTAATACAACACGACCTTCAAAATTTCCACCTTCAGTAACAAATTCAGATGTTGGAATAACTTCAGCTTGTATACTATTTACACGAAAATCTTTGCCGCTAATATTGTTGAGTAGATCAGCTAAAACCTCGCCTTGAGCAACACGAACATCGCTTTGTATTTTAGTTAATAAAGTTATTGCTGCAGATGTTGGCATTTGTTCAAAGAGAGTTTCTTGCCAATTTTTTCGGTTTTTTTTGCCTTGTTTAGGTACTTCTGTGCTGAGCCTAGATGCAATTATATTCTTTTTTGCAGTGTCGGCAACAGCATTCATTGCCTCGGTGCGGTAAAGGTCAATAAAAGCTTTTAATTTCGCTCCTTCTTTGTTTTTAGAAGAGAGCATTATATAGGATGCTGCGTCTAAGCTTTCTTTGTTTTTTATATTATCGAAAGAAGCATTTTTTCCATCAGCCTCATACAAAATTTGCGTTTTCAAATTTTGTATATAATTGATTAATGAATCTGTTTTATTTGTAAAACTACTAGCTTGTTTATACCAAACTCCTGCTTTTCTTGGATTTTGTTTGTATATAGATGTTAAGCCGTTTAGTAATAGTTTATTTTGAGCTTCAGAACTTTTTATTGTTTGCTCTAATCCCTCTTCTACCAAATCAAAACCATCTAAGACTTCAGACGAGACATTGAGTGCAAGCATGGCTATGAAAACCAGATACATCAGGTTTATCATTTTTTGCCTTGGTGATTTTGGATTATTTGTTATCATTATTATTGTTTCTAGCTGCGTTTTGAGGGTGTAAAGAGTCTATTTCTTTTGTTTAATTTTTACATTTATTAATCTTGAGGTTCTGTAAGATTAGTATTTGTTCCCATTCCAGACCCCATGTTCATATTTGTAGTCATTGCTTGGAGCATTCTGCCATATACTTTATTTAGTTCAGCTAATTGTTTCGATAGTTTTTCGGTTTCAGCCTTAAATATTGAACTATCAGATAAAGATCCTGAATACATGTTTTTTATGTGTTCTAGACCTGTATTTATCTCTTCAATACTATTTATTTGGCCACTAACTCCTTTTAGTTGTAGTTCATAAATAGTGTTCAATCCAGATATGTTTTTATTTAATAACTCCATTTGTTTAATATAACCTTGAGTATTATTGTTTATACCTTCTGAATTGTCGATAATGCTTTGGAATGATGTAAGCAACGAATCGGATATTTTATTTAAAGAGTTACTTGCTTCTACAAATTTTGATAAATTTTCGAGTGCATCAGAACCTTGATTGGCATTCGTTGAATTTGCGTTTATGTTGGTTGTTGAATTTGGCGAATAATTTTCTTTTTTCTTACTATTAATGGACTCAAGTTTTTGTTCCTTTTCTGTAGAATTCAGGCTATTATTTATAGTAGTATGTTTTTTTTGAGAAGCATTTGTCGGTGATATGTTAGAACTGACTGATTTTTGATTAGGTTGTAACCTCTCTGATTTTGGTATAAAAGTATCATTGTCGGCAAGGACAGGGTATACCTCTTCCCATTTATATTCTTTTTCTGGCTTTTCGAAAGCTGATAATAAAAAGACAAGAGCTTCGGTAATCATTCCGAACATAAGCATCTGGTTGCCAAAAGGGAGGTGTAGTAATTTAAACATAGCTCCTAAAATAACAATTGCTGCACCTATACTATATACTACATTAAAAAATCTACGACCAGAGCTGCTGTCTAGATATTTTTCAATAAAGTTCTTATAGCGTTTATATTTTTTACTCATAATTTTATTCTTAAAATATACTTATTCTACTTTATCTTCTTGATTTAGAAAAACCTACATGTGTTCTAACGCATCTAAAGCCAATATATGAGCGTGGTTGATTTTGATATTCATAATCGCGCATATCTCCACGAATAAACTTTCCAGCATCTTTCCACGATCCACCTTTAACTACTTTTTTCTTTACAGCATATGGGTCTTCTTTTGCTGCATTATA
>JARJDZ010007968.1:0-24472 GCA_030264555.1 Aleochara sp. GC000083
GGTTTCCGGTTTGATCGAGGATTATATTTTGTTTTCTCAGACTGGATTGAGAAGGGTTAATAAATTATGGGATCGAATCAATCAAGTCATAAATAATTTGACTGATATTTGACCGAATAGAGTTGTAAATAAAGTTTGTCATTGATGGTACAACTTTTCACATCCTAGATTTGTTTTTGAAATATGACATTAATTAAAGTTTAAGTAGTTGAAGTAATTATTGTCCTTGGATAATAATTCTGGTCATTTCCGTAAGGAAATATGAAATTCCAAATTTATTTAAATTTATTTATAAATACTATGATATGATTTTTAGAAATTATCTTTATCAGATTGTAAATTTACTAGAATTTAACTGGAAGAGAACTTCATGTTTTCTGCAAAAACTTTATGACTTGATATTTTCAATTTGAAATGATCATTTAGGTTTTTCGAAAATATACCATGTGTTATACAGAATTTACAATTTATTTGTAGAAAAACTCAGGACCTTTATTGATCCATGAATTGATTTCCAGGAATAGAACAATGAATTAATTCAAAATGTTTTCAGTCTTATTATTCCAATGAAAATTTATAATTTCATTAAATTTTCAATATTCCAGGAAAATTTCCAGCATATACTAAAATCGAATATTACATAAAACAAACGAGTAATTTCGACTAATTGTTAATTAAAATATCTCTCTCGCATAGTCGATTGATTTAATGAGATTTCCTGCACGAATTACGCCCATTAAGCGGCTGATATGAAGTTATCAGTTTGTGAAATTGCTGACCCGGTGATATTTGCATAGATATCGGAAACATTCCAGCCTCTCCAATCACNGTCCTAAAAATGCAAAATTTTCGCTTTTTTTCGCCCTTTTAACTGTGTATAACTTTTAAACGGTTGGACCAATTAAACTAAAGTTAGAACCAAATTGTAGGTCTTGGTCAGCACTTTCCAAGAATCTATGGATTTATCACCTTTTGGAAATGGTGATAGCAGAAATCGTGTTCGAAGTAAAAATTTGAAAAAAGTTGGTAGCGAAAAAAGCGATATGAAATTCTTAATATCGCTCGAGTTTTCAAAAATTTTCATATCTCCGAAACTAATGGTCCGATTTTTCTGATTCAAAGGGCATTTATCATATTTTGACGAAAAAACAACATTGGTTATAGCAGAGACTCTGGTTACAGTGTCAAAACTGTGCGAAATCCAGAAATACCCGAACTTTAAAAATGATGTCCTAAAAATGCAAAATTTTCGCTCTTTTTCGCTCTAACCATAATTTTTTGAAAGAAGTTTTCACTTCTAAACATTTAAAACTTTCAGAAATTATAATAATATAAAATATAGCAAGTCTTTGACTCGGATATAATTAACGTTTATGATAAAGGTAGGTAATTTTGTATCAGCGTCGCCATCTCCCAAGTTGATACCGTAAATATTTATCGCATCGATACTTATCAATTTCATATAAAACAAAATAAATTGAATTGTTTCTAGTAGGAGGATAGTCATTATAGTGCTAGAGTCATTCATAGTGAGATGTGGTTAAACAATTGTGTATTTAAATATGAATAACTGGACGAGTGACGCTGATCCGCGACTCTCATATAATGAAAAAGTGCGGAAGCGATCAAGTTTGCGTTATTTACGAGTAAGTGTCTTAATATTTAGCATAAAACACTACGAAATCCACTGAATGAAAAGTTCGCATCAATTACATGAATGAATTGGCAGATAATCAAATAATTCACAAGGTTGCTGGTACCTAATATTCATATTTTGGCCTAATTTTCAATTGGAAATAAACAATTACATCGGATGTTTTCCAAATTTATATCATCCAATTGTTATCGATGTGAACACAACTCTTTTTAAAACATGTCGTGGAAGTATATACTTAAAATTTTCTACAAATTGTAAGAAATTAAAGCGAAATGATATTGTGTAGATTTTGAAATTGATTAGAACTGAGAAGTGTGGATTAAGCAATACGATTAAGCGATAATTCGGCCGTTTTTTTTTAGGAGCAATTCATACCAATAAAATCCATTTATGAAGGCTACATTCAACGATTGAATCATGGATATTTCTCGTTGTTTCTCATTCTTCAATTTTGTCTGAGTGCATCTTATGTGCTCCTCATATATTTCGAAAATGTAAGTCCATCAAATTCTCTCATCCTGAATTTTTTTCAACTTGTCTTTTATAGAAGTCAAAACCTTTGGAATATATCGTACCAGATCTGGTTCTTTACGGCGTGACAGCAATAATATCTTTCGTAGCTTTGTTTCTATTGAGCGAAAAACTCGTAAAGAAAAACACCAAACGAAATGTTCTCTTTTACTCATCTCTCGCAGCATTGTTGCTAATTTATACTATCGATACGTCACTTCCGATCTATCATTATGTCGCACGGGATGAAATCTATCGCACACCATTCACAACGCATCTCATCATTGCTTGTTACATTTTCTTCTCAATCTCGTCGTTTGGTTTCGCATTTTTGGCCGGCGTTTTCGTCACCGTTTCGCATCTGATTGTCTCGGGTGCAATCACGCATGCAAAAGACAGCACTGACGAAATCGTACGACGAGTGAGTACACACATTTGCAAACAAATTGTGCAATCGTTATAATTGCTGAATTGCAGCTGATAATTGAGTTGATTTACCTCGGATGTGTGAATGCACTCGGTGCATATTTTCGGTACATGAATGAAATCATGTACAGACGCAACTTTTTGGATAGTAAAGATGTGACCAATATGAAAGTTAAAGTGGATCAGGAGACAAAACAACGGGAAAACTTGCTATCGTCTATAATTCCTGCACATATCACCGAAGAAATATTAAAGGATAAGAAAATTCAAGGTTTTCTGGGTAAACCGGAAACAGGAATTTCGCAACACGATGCTTATAGCTTCAAAAAAACGTTTCTCTTCGAGCATAAGAACGTTACAATTGTATATGCTGATATTGTAAATTATACGGAAATGACGTCACGGACAAAGGCATCGGATTTGGTGGAGGTTCTCAATGATTTGTTTGGAAGTTTCGATAACGATTCAGAGGTGAGTTGGTGATAATCCGTTCGTGGATATTATTTACCAAAGATATTTTCAGCAATTGAATGTCGTGCGTATCAAATTCCTCGGTGATTGTTATTATGGTGTCTCTGGCTTGGAGACAAATCCAAATCCGAATCATGCGGATTCGTGTGTTCAATTAGGACTACGAATGATAAAGACAATCAACATGGTGAAGTACATATCATTGATTTTAGTTTTCCCCGATTTTTTTTTTCATTTATAGCGCTGATCTATTATCAACGGATTAAGCTACAAATTGTTTATTTACAGCGTTAATCGCAAAGTGAACTTGAATATGCGGATCGGCATCCACACCGGAGATATTTACGCCGGGATTATCGGCTTGACGAAATGGCAGATGGAAATTTGGTCCCAAGCCGTCTTCATCGCGAACAAAATGGAAAGTTCCGGATTTCCCGGAAAGGTGCACATCACACAGCAAACGAAGGATCAACTCAAGCAAAATTACAATATGATCCAGACGAATGCGACCGAATTTGATGATTTTCTCAAGTCATGCAAGCTTACAACTTATGTGATATCACCAAATCCAGTAAGTCTCAAATTTTAACTGTAAACTTTTGAGAAGGACACAAATCGTTGATTTCAGATGGAAGAATCATTCATTGATGTGTCACTTGAGAAAACCACATCGAAACTTCCAAAACATTACAAACTCGGAAAGGTATCGCGAGTTTCCGGTGATCAGAACAAAGCATCAATGGCGTTAGCAAGACAACTATCAGATATGGATGAAAATAAAGTAGTCACTACTCCACGAAAATCCTATCAAGGAAGAAGATCCGGAAATGTTGGCGAAGGAATGATCCTGTTCCAAGATTTGGATAAAAGTACACAGAAAACGATCCAGGATGAAGTTGACAAAATGCCATTGAGTAAATACGCGTAAGTTCAATCAACGGTTCAAAAAATAATTTTGGAAACAATATTATGACTTGTAATTTCAGTCAATGGGTGCAGGAACGTGACATCAATCCAGCCCTTCTTATCTTTTACAAATGGAAGCAGGAACTCTCCTATCTCCTCTTACCGGATCACTTGTTCCGGTTTTATATCGCAAGTACGGCTTTCGTGCTGATATGCTTCATTGCAATCCGATTTATCGCATTGCCAAGGTAAAAATCATCATAACGTTTACGTTGAATGGTAACTTCTTGTATTTTAGATGGGAGCACACAGCATTGCTGAGCATAATAACGCTCATTGTCCTAATGGCATTGGCTCCCATTCTGTGGCTGACTGAAGACGCGCCAAACAATGAGGACATTGACGAGGAATTCGGGAATGAATTCTTCCCGCCGCACGAGGAACGCACCAAGTCAGCAATACCGAAAGCATTCTACACGATATCGTCGAAATTCGTTGATAAAGTCCTACTGAGAATTGCAATTTATGTTCTTTTGTGCAGCATTTTGACGGCGTGCATCGTCATCGAGCTGACGCATTGTGACTATGACCTGGTTGCATTCGGATATGACGATTTGACTGAAGAAGCTGCAAAATGTATCGAACCATGGGTGAGTACCATTTAAAATTGGAAAAATTCTTTGGAAAAATTCATCATTATGTATTTTTAGGTAATAACTGAAGCGATTGGTTTATCGTTGATTACAAGTTTTGTCTTCTTGAAAATTCACCTTTGGTTGAAGTTCACGCATGGCGCCTTAGTGACCATCGGATACTCCTACTGGATCTGGAACCACGCATACGATTACTTCGATGTAACTATCCTCGAATGACGTTTTATTCGCATCTTAATATTTTCGCATTGCAGCAGGTTGAAACGTTCAGCTCGGTCTTGCGGCCAGCAATCGCCCACATCGTCTGCATTGTTTATCTAACATTCACACTGCATCTGATCGACCGACAGGCTGATTACATGTATCGCCTCAGTCATAAATGGAACCAGGCGCTCATCGTGGCAACGAAAGAGGCTGAGGAACTGCGTGAAAGCAACCAGAGACTTCTTGCGAACGTAATGCCGCTCAATGTTGGTAAGTCACCTCGTTTTGCTTATCTTGACGTGATAACAACCGGAGGTTTGCAGCCGAAAAATACTATAAGCGATCGCAGAATGATACCGAGAAGAAACACTACTGCGAGTCGTATCCCTCAGTAGCTGTCATGTTCGCTACAGTGGTCAATATCGATGAGGACCACAAAAAGGACGATAAACTGATGCTGACCCTCATGAACGAAATCATCTCGGATTTCGATCGGGTCTTATGCAAGGAGAAGTACAAGAATAAGGTCGAGAAGATCAAGTTGGCGAATTGGACCTATGTTGCTTGTGCTGGTCTCACTCCGGGGAAGGTCAAGGAGGAGCAGTTGACCACAATTCGGGAAGAACCGGAGGAGGAGGACCCCCAATTGGGGACGCGGTCCAAGGATAAGAGCGAGAGTGATGCTAATATGTTGATTCTTCTGGAGTTTGCTGTTGATATCAGAAAGGCTTTGATTAGACATAATGCTGATTGTAATGGTGATTACAAGTTGAGAATTGGGTTGTGTGATGGACCATTGACAGCGGGGGTTGTGGGTACGAAGAAGCCGCATTATGATATCTGGGGGGATTGTGTGAACATGGCTTCGCGGATGGATACGACAGGAACGCCTGGAAGCATCCAGATTTGGGAGAGCACCGAGATGGTTCTTCGACGGAATGGGATTGCATGTGATTACAATCAGTTTATTTATGTTAAAGGCAAATCTGATATTCCCACTTTTAATGTTAAACTTAGCGAATCCAATGATCTTGTCGTATTGGAAGAAGAAAGCGATGATGATGACGATTTTTGAAATGATATTTATATGTAAATAGGGTTTTTCAATTGTATTATATTTATATTACTATACTACGAATATATTTTCCTTTTTAATTTTTTTTTTACTTTTATCCATCACCTACGAATGTGATTTTGAAACCTGGTGTGATGAATGCAACAACAAGATAATGTACTTAGTAAATGTGTTTGTCGATTGCATTGAAAATCTTGTGCAGCGCAGTCAAAATCATGTTGGCAAATTATCAGCCGGATTTTTCGGCCGACTCATCACGAAATCCATGTTCTTATGAATTGCTGTCATCGCTGGTGCTAGAGTGCCATCGTCAACAGCTCGTAACTCGGGCCCGAGATGCCCAAAACGCCTCTCAGCTCAATTACTCACTATTTATAACTCCGCCATTTAACGCCATACAATTTTAGATCGAACATTCATCACGCATAAGTAAGCCTATTATCGGAATCATTTTTCAAAATTCCAAACATATCTCGAAGATTACGTAAATATTTTGCGCTATAAGCTATGATTATATACAACTTTCCTAATCAGAGATTTCCGCGCTCGCCTTAATTTCGCACCACAAACAATTTCAGAAACAATAGAACGGGAATAAAATTCGCGAAAAAATTGGCGCATTGTGTATTCATAATGAGTTACTTAATGCACGCGATAATTGATCCACGCTCAATAAATGGATGAACGTGTAATCTTTTCGGATTGGATTAAGATAGCAATCGAAATACAATTGCCTTCATTGTTGGTTACACATGTTCGCACCGCGAATCTAGATAAGCAATTCAAATTTCACGCAAACAATTACCAGAAAACTTCGAGCGAAATTTCGAGTGTCGTTGAAAGTGGTTTTGCTTTCAAGATAATTACACCTCGTAGAAATGATAATGTTTCGGGCCAGCATACAAGTTTCCTCCTGATAAAGGTGCCTTGAATTACCATTTGGTGTTCGTTTCACAGTTGCAAAATAATTAAGACGTTGATAAGCGGGATTGTTTATGCAATGGTTGTATGTGGAGAAATAAATGTTATTAATGTTTATTGCGTCGAATTTCCATATCAGTGTCACTCTTATTGGTTTGGGAGTGGTAATGATGTTGAAAGATATTCATCATTGGCTTACATTTAAGAAAACCACAAGAAATGCAGCAATTTTTAGTGAAGCTATTTCGGATGTTTTCAGGATGTAATGCAATATTTCCTTCCGAGTTATTCATATTGAACTGATGACATCATTTCAATTCATTTGAAACCACAAGAATTGCCTGATATGACTTTGTTACCAGAATTGGAGTCAATTTATGGGGAATAACTATTTCCATTTTCTCAATAGGCTAAAGTCCAAAATTGGTAATGTTAGCATTGGATCAGAGAGCCTGATTCAAATTGAGATAGAAAATGAATTATTAAAGTTGGTACCTATTTTTACATTTGGTAGATTTTCTGTTTGAGAATGCTTGAAGTTAATTGTTAAAATAATTTGTTAATTAAATCAAAATCTGAAGTAATTCAAGTGCCGCATCAAAACTTATCATCAAATACTTGTAAACCAGAATTGGGAAAATTTTTGGGGAATAACTATTTCCATTTCCTCAATGAATTACAGTGCAAAATTGGTACTGTTAATATTAGATCTGGCCTCATTAAAATTGGGATTGAAATTAATTATTGAAATTGGCACCTAAACTCATGGTACTTTCCGAAGGTTAAAAGTTAATTTTCCAAAATTACATAAAATATGCAGTAATTTAAGTGTCTTATCAAAAACTTATTAATAATTATTTGGTATGACTTTGTTACCAGAAATGGGATTCAATTTATCAGGAATAACTATTCCTATTTTCTCATTAACTTGAAGTTAAAATTGGTAATATTAGCACTGGATGAAATCTAATTAAAATTAAGATTGAAAACTAATTATTGAAGTTTGTAAGAAGATGGTTTAAGTCTTTGATCTTTTTCGAGTGTAGAGCTCAAAACCAAAGCTTCAAATTCTTTGTCTTTGAAGTTAATTTGCCAAAATAATCCGTTAATTACTTGGAAACTTGAAGAACTTTAAGGGCCTTATAAAAACTTATCATCAATTTCTTATTACCAGAATTGAGAATAAAATTTATGGGAAAATCTATTCACATATTCTCATTGGATCAAAGTCTTCAATTTGTACTGTCAGTTTCGAAGAAAGCCTGATCAAAATTGAGGTTGAAAATTAATTATTTGTTGGTACCTAATTTAATGTTTTTTGAGCTTAACTTAAACCTATAGCTTGAAATTACTTTGAAAGTGTCTGAAGTTAATTTGCCAAACTATTAATTACATGGAAATTAAAAGCACTTTAAGTGGAATTAGGAATCAATTTCTAGGGAATAACTCTAGGGGAGGAATTCCAATTTTATTTGAGACTAAAGTTTAAAATTGGCACTGTTGCAGTTTATCAAGTCTGATTAAAATTGAGTTTCAAAACAAACTTCAAATGTACTTTGTGAGTGTTTGAAGTTAATTTGCCAAAATAATCAGCAAACTACATGGAAATTTGAGGAATTCTCAGAACCTTATTACAAAACTTATCAACAATTGCTTGGTATAACTTTGTTACCAAAATTTTCTCATTGGACCAAAGTATTAAATTTGAACAGTCAATTTTGAACAAATCCTGATTAAGATTGAGATTGACGGTTAATTATTAAAGTTGGTACCCAATTTAATGTTCTTTCAGTCTTGAATTTAAACCTATAACTTCAAATGTACTTCGAGAGTGTTTGAAGTTAATTTGCCAAAATAATCCGTTAATTACATGGAAATTTGAAGTATTTTAAGTGCCTTATCAAAAACGTGTCTAAAATCTGGCCCCTGCACAAAATATTGTGAATTATTAGAGTGCTTGACTTTACCAGCTAGAAACTTAAGTGCTCAATTCATGATTTACGTTCTGCATGCAACCTACCTTCTTCATAAGAGGTCACGTTCCAGTTTCAAGACTCGAGTCCTCCTGAAAGAGAAAAAAAAACACTTTAAAAGAGTGCCATACATTCGAGAAATTTACGATCATCAAACCATGTAGGGAAATGAAACGAACGCAACGCCATAAAAATGACTTATTTATGTATTTTCGCATAAACCTAATCGAGATAATTAACAATTAGCGTTACGAGAGTGCCCATGGTATGCGTGCACTTAATTAATGACATATATTTGGTGCCTAGTTGTATTGCCTTGCATTTGTCGAAAAAACAAATCCGAGTGAATTACATAATCGATCCAATCGATCGAGAGAAATAAATATTATATACAAAGACTTATGACTGACGATTGATGTCTTATGAGCTAAGAACGAGTCTCATTGCAGAGTGTACTTCATTTGCGATTCGTAAAAGCCGTTGTTCCCGTTGACTGTCGTTGGTGAGGACATCGACGTGGGTGCGGATGGCGGCAGCGGAGGCGGCGGTGGCGACAAATACGGTTTCCGGTCGCAGAGCAAGGGTTGCGACGCCGATGTTCGCATCACTAGAAAAAACAATGCACACCATCATCACAATTAGATGGCAGAAGATGGAAGAAGGTTTAATGTGTGCCCACCCAGCACGACATTGCTGATGATGGCATTCTCCAAGATGCCCCAGCCAGAAAGACATGTCAAATGTCATGTTTAGTCATGAAATCAAGTCAAGTCTTGGGTTACAATGCCAACAATGTCAGTAATGGCGCTTCCTAAAGGTGTACGTTTTCATACTCGGGGCGCCATCGAGCAAACCCATCGAGTCTATTCGAAAACTTACTGTTATCCCCCGGATTGCTAAGCCCATATGTGAAGTTGTACATATCCACTGACGGTGGTGGAGTAATCCCTTGGTCCTGATGGTTATCCTGGATCGGACTGATGGGCGCCTTCATGTACGTGGAGTCGACGTATGCCGGCAGGATACCAGCACCTGGTGCCCAATCGCGTTCGCACTGCTGGTAGACCGAATAATCGTAGGTGTTGAAATGGGACCCGGTGACGGAAGACACCTGCGTGGGTGGCGTGTTGTTGTACGTGCAGGTGGAGTAGTCCGCTGATTGGACTATACCTTGATTCTCATACGACCCGGCAGGTGATTGGCTGACCACACCTGCAGGTAGACCATTGCTGAAGAACGACCCAGGATACTGCGGCTTGACCGCTTGACACTTCCGGCGGAATCCACGCGGTCTCCGCCGGAAGGAACCCTCCTCGAACATCACCTCACTCGCCGGGTCGATGGTCCAATAGTGACCCTTCCCAGGTCGGCCTAAGCCTTTGGGCAGCTTGATGAAGCACTCGTTGAGTGAGAGGTTGTGCCGCACTGAGTTCTTCCAGCCTTGGTACGAGCCTCTGAAGAAGGCGAAGCGTTGCTGCAGGAAGTTGTAGATCTCACTCAAGGTGAGACGTTTCGTTGGGGAATTTTGAATGGCCATCACGATGAGGGCGATGTATGAGTATGGGGGTTTCTCTTGTCGACGCATTCCGGCCTTCTTCTCCGAGCTGCAGGGTTTCTCCTCGCTGGCGGTGCTTTCGGGGACCACATTCTGCTCCTCGAGCTCCTGACCTGGAGGTGCTTGATGATGGTGTTGCTGAAGTTGTTGTTGCTGTTGCTGTTGCTGGTCCGTGGAAAGGATGACGCTGTGCTGATGCAGATGCAAGTGGTGCAAATGCTGCTGGATGTTGATGCTTTGATGCACGACCGACGGCAACTGATTGGACGCGCTGACCTCCGCCAACTGCTGCTGTTCCTTCATCATAGTGTTTGCAGACTTTACTCCATAAACATTTACCCGATCGTCCAAACAATTTAATCTTCCAATGACTTTGTGTTTTTAGCGCTTTACTCGGTTATATTACAAACATTTGATACTCGTTACGAGATTTGTATATACGCGCACAAATATTGTATACAAATGTCTTATATACAAACAAGCGCGCGACGAATTCGTACACAATTTATACAACTTTTATATACAAATAACAATAGATGACGCGACCACCAATTGGAAACGTGGGACGAGTTGTTGCTGAATTCGAAGACAATTCAACCAGAACAACTTTTTGGAGACTTCACGATGCTGCGTGGTGCGAACCAACCAAGACTACTTAATGTTGACGCAAACTCGCAACTAATCGGACTGAGTAGCTCGCTTAAGTTGATTCCGTCCCAGCTCATTCGCTGCTGCTGAACGAATTTACTTACTCTTCCAGACACATACACATGCACATTGAGCAGGCACAAACACTCCATGATTACCAACATGTAGGATGGTAATGAGTAGTGGGATGACTGAGTCGAACTCTTTCTTTCTCCTTCATGTTATCAATTCTTCAATTGGAAAAGTTACTTAAGTTATAAGAAGTCCAACATGCAATTTGACCATTTAATTTGGAACCATTTTTAAGCAGTTTATGCATTGAATTTGTGTGATCATTATCTTCGTCTGTGTACGTATATTTAGCAGTTACTTAAAAGTTAAGTAGCGCCACGGATGAAGGCGTTCGAAGGCGGGTCTCTGGGAGTTACTAACGCATTTAAGCGCGACCGACATGCGCACATCGCACACCGCATTCGTTTGCGTTTTTACCATTTCTTCGCGCTAATAGCATGGCGTTTAATGAACCAATCGTTTGGAATTTCAATGGGAATCATAACGATATATATTTACCAAATATTTACAAATTTGCAGAATTTGTATTCAATGCAGAATTGATCAGGATATCTGGTATCCAAGATAAGACAGGATCAGAGGCGCGTTATACTAATAGACAAAAAAGACATTTGCCTAGGGCCTCGGAATTTTGGGGGCCTCTCATCAGCACCCACATAGAGTTTATTGCATATCAATAAATACATTTTCCCTAAGAAAAAGGACCCAAATGGTTTATTGATGTTGAAGATTGGTTATTTAGGATTGTACATCGATTTTCTTTGCAGGAAATAAAAAATTGTGTGTAGATAAGGGGGTAAATACCACAAGTGGATTTTGGGATAGGGGCCTCAAATTTTATTTTTTGTCTAGGGCCTCAAATTTTACTATTTTGCCTAGGGCCTCAGAACTGTATAACGCGCCTCTGGACAGGATACAAGAATGTTTTGCAGAGAAACTTTTAAGAAAATTTTAAGTTGATTATCGATGAATGATGAATTTGTCCCAAAAGGTGAAATTATTGACGTATCATCACGCAGACACTTATTTGCGGAACGTGCGCTTCTGTTCAATGTAATCTAAATTTATATCCGATTAAAGTCTGGTAGACATTCCTTACATGTTGAGCTATAAAGGTGTTTTTTCGCCGCGGAATTGTTTACAGAAACAGCGGGGGATGTTCTTGACGTACAGGCCGAAGGTGTTGAAGCATACGAACCGACGATTTCCAGACGGAAATTCTTGCCGCAGCGGCGATTCCAGAAAATCATCAGCCGGGAAACTTACAATTTTTTGGATCTAATTTTAGACACGTAGGTTTTGCCAACAAATTGTGCGCAAATACACATGCAGCGCCGAAATTTTCGCGCATCCACGGAGGCAAAAATTTTCGGGAACAATTGGCGGACTCGATGCATCATGGCACATCATGTGAAGTCGACGGATTGTGACGCGATGTTTACGTTATGGAACGGCAACCGGCTTGATAGTTTATACAATTGCGCTCTGGCGTCACATTTCAGCCGAAGATTCGACCCATACGAGAATAAAAAGCGCTACAACTTTGTTTACAATTAAAAGTGCGTTTTTGTGACCTGCCATTTCCTCACCGCGCGCGCACAATCATCCAAACGTCATTTGATCGTTAATTTCGAGTTTCATATCGGATGGATGCATGTGAAATTCGTTCTTATTGTGCAAGGTATGCCAAGAAAATTCACGCGCCGAGCGGGAATTTCTAGGTAGTTTCAGAGAATTCAAAAATAGAATTTTATTACGTACTGTATAGTCTGAACACGTTTGGTTTGTATCTTCGTTTTTTCAACCCAAATCCAAAAAGGTCCAATTCAATTAATCCAACTTTGATGTGCCCCAATAATAGTTGATTGAATATTCCAGAAGGAATCACCAAAAAGTTTAAACTTGTTTGAAATCCTCCACTGAAATTAGTTACTAAAACTTTTTGCATCTGGTGACCTGGTGTCTTCAATAAGGGGTAATAATGTACGGTTGAAGACCCATAAAACGCCTGATTGTTCTCCCTGGTTCGTAAACTAAAGACCGGTCTGTTTCCCGGGTTTCTTCCTTGCCGAAATATAAAAGAGCGCAGCCAGAAACGGCGAGCAGCGAGCAATGAAAACTGGGGCCCGGATGTTATAAATCACACGATTTAGGATAGCAAAAAGTCCGTTTAGTGAAGACATTGTTTACATCTATCACCAGCCGGTTACTCGTTGTATTTAACAGTGCACCCGTTCACTTCTGGAGAAGTCGCGTTCAAGATCTTCTACAGAAGTCGAGAAAATCATGTCTCAACGCATCAGCATTGGATTCAAAAACTTATTTTTAAATTTGATTTTTTTAGACCCAATATCTAATATTCATATTTCAAAATTGAGTTGATAAAACTTTTAAAAGTATTAATGAAATCGATCCCATTTGATTGATAATATTATTTCATAACATTTTATACAAATAATCGATGCCAGATGATTAATTTTCGATTCGGTTACAAACATATGACGAAAAAAATTTAGATCTTAGATAAAAAGCCATTTTAAATAATATAATGAATTAATTAATTGCTACCAGCTTTGATACCCAATCTGTAATCTGTAAATATTTACACGAAGCTGTGACAAAACGTTGGTGATCATCACGTAACACTTAATTGCTACCATATTCTGACAGAGTTGTGACGAAAGACACTGTTTGTTTATAATAATTTCTGGCTTGCAATCTGAATCTCAGTGGTGGGCTCATCTCATCTATTTTGTAGTGTAGATCATCTGTCACCTACTTACTACTAAAAAACCTGATCTTGATAAAACTACTCAATCCCTATCAAAGTATTACCAAAAAAATTGTCTTGGTTTTGAAGTGGTACAAGAATCCAGAGATGGAAGAATCACTTCTTCACTTATCTGCTAATAACTCATCCAGTTATTATCGTAGACGATGGTGTACCTGTTTAATTTCGAAATTTCTAGACACGTTTCTAAATTGTAATATTTCAACCAATTTTAAACAATGCATTATAATGATTCATTAATCTATTAATAATCTATCTACATTTTATAATTTAAGTTTGAAATATTCCACTTGAATTTTGCACTTTTGATGTAAAACGTAAAACTAGAGTGCGAATATAATTTGCATATTTCTCGATGTCGGAAACTATCGAGAAAAAAAAGGGATTTTTGGGCATATGTTTTCGGAAATTTAGGCGCCGTTTTTGCGGGTGGGTCAAGTGTCATAATATTTTCTTGTTTTTCCACATGGGTTTTTGAAAACAATATATGAACCCGAGGAGTTATTAGTTTTTTTATTCCAAAGCAATGGTTGGAAATTCTTATTGGGTTGAAATTGGTTGTTATTTCAAAAATTGAGTCGATTGAAGGGGTAATAAAATTGGGTGTAATTATATACACAAATAATAACGTGGACGTTCTGTTTGAGTTTTCTCACACCGAATGCGTAAACAAATGAATAAATTAGTCCCGTTTTTTTCATAGCAATTTTTTCCAAGTTGAACGATTGAAATTTTCAAAGGGACGCACATTTAAATGTTCGTCTGGAATAGATGGTGCATTCGAAGCATTGCGGCGCTGTCACGCAGATCTCCTTTAATCTCCGACGAGTTTACACACGCATAAGGAATCCGAAGACGAATTGCTGGACCTCCCAAGATGTCGTCCTCGGCGGCGCTTGTCATCCCGGCTTTGCAATAATAAACAAACAACGGGGAATCCCATGGCACGTACCGCAATATTATTTCCTGCAGGTCCCAAATGAAAAACCCATCGAGGGTGGATTTTATTGGGTTGTATAATAGGGTCGAAATTGTGCAAAAATGGGTAGACCACCATAAAAGATACGACAAGTGAAAACTATTTTACGAACGCTGTGATTTAGCAGTGAAATAAATATTTAGTCTGCATTGCGTAATATAATTATATTCTACGTACACTCTTCGCGCACATAAAAGCATTATGGAGAAGAAATATTTATTCGGGAGCCTATTGTTTACAAGCACTACGCAACTTGCACTAACAATTTATTGCGTACCGTAGGTTAGTTATATTGCATTAATTGTTTACCAAACTCTTAAAATTCGGTGTGTATATTGCATGCGAATTGCTGCGTTCGTTGTTCATTAAATGTGAATTACACCGGATTTTAACTGATTACATTTTTTGTTGTGGGCTGAGACCAAAGGATAATCCCTTTTTGTATCCTATCGTTCATCTATAGATATATCATAGTTAAATATGTTTCCGATACTTCTCAAATTTGAAAAATTCAATTTAGTGCATTGATCACATGAAATTGAATTTGTACTGATTTCAATCGAGAGAAAAAGTAATAAAAATGAATTGCAATTCGTAATTTCACTTCGTTCAAAGCAGATTTTCCCGATGAAGTACCTTATCATCAAGTACAAACCGTCTTATCAGAATCGATTAGTCATGTTTTAGATTATCTTTCGTGTATCTGAGATGTGTTTTGATTTCGGCCAACTTTTTCCAAGTGCTCATTTTTCGCCAACGGATCGAACCATCAGCATCGTTTAGAATTTATTAGATGAACTCACGTGGTTTACCAGTTACACCAGATCGCGGATGCGAGCAAACACGCTGCACGAAACGTTTTTATGGATACGCGCTGGTGCTTTATCCGGCTTGGATAAATAAATAGTCGAATGATTCTTGGGATTTCGTTATTGCCATGCTGACACGACACACATTTTGCCCGATTCCCGACCGACTTGGGTTGAAATATGCCATACAGTTGCTTCACTTTGACATATTTACAATACGTTTTTGTTCGGAGTTGAAATCGATGAATCTTTTGTTTGTCACTTTCAGAAAATCCCGATAAGTCGATGGATTACGTTTGAACTATGAGATAAAAGTCGATAAATCTATTTTATGATTTTCGAAACATATGGAGACATCTACGGTTTGAAATTCAAACTCTTCGTACAGATTTCCCTCCAAGCTACTCAACTACAGACGACTACATTTAAGTAGGCTTAGGCACTAGATTTTTGAAACAGCTTAAATCCTGTGCCACCAGATGTCTACCAACATTACGATTTTACCAAAAATTATAAAATACCTAATTCCAAAAGTCAAAAATAATGGGAAATTGGAAATGAGTTGATTTTTAAACGTGGGTGTTGTATTAATTTCCGGGATGATTAAACAAAATGAAGACAAGCGAGCATCCTTTGAATGCACTGTTATCATAAAGTTATCTAGAGGCGAAGTTGCCGTTTCGTAAACAATAACAAGAGATGAAACTTGGGCGTCTCTGACGTAGGCAGCAACGTCATTAGAATTTCGCCAAGTTCGCTAAAGACAAGATGTGTTTACCACTCTTGTGTACGTATTCCGGAAGTTGGCGCAATTACTGCCAGCGACGCATTAAATTAATCGGGATGAGGTGCTGAAGATGAAGGAGGAAGATGCTCCTGCTCCAAATTGCCAAGTTTGTTGGCACAATGCACATCCGCCAAGTTTAATTCCGCTCCCAAGTTAACAACAACACAACAACAAGTTCAATTACTTGCAGATAATTTATGCATTGAAGGGTAGTTTCATTGTACGGAATTCAAAAAAGCTACCGTACAAAACAATTTATCGGAATGGAATATTTTTCAATTTTAAAATTATGCGGGTTTTCACTACAGAAAATCAAAGAGATCACTAAATGCCAAATTAGCTGAAAGATGATGAATGAGGGTTTGAATGGTTGGGATCACTTCCTGTCTCTGTGAGGTGCCAAGCTGTCTGGCAATCAGAGAAAGGTCTTCGGCTTTTGCTTTTCGAAAATTTGGAAATGAAGCTAGAACAATCTATGTTTACACATGTCATTAGTGTATAATCATCTACAGAGTGTTCCATAGAGATAACCCTGAAGAGATCTTTCACAGCATGTGAAATTTGCCCAAAAAAAGAAATCTTGAAGTTTTCAAAGAAGCTGCATCACTCTACAAAGTGGGTAAAAATTCGTTGGTGCCAGGATGTCTGGCGGTGCTGAAGATATGTGCACATATGTTCGTAAAACGTGCCTCCCTAAAAATCTAAAAAGGTCTTCTCCCAAATCACATTTGCTGACAAATTAACGAGGAGGCATTGTCAGATGAAAGCAGATATTTTGTGAAAACTCGACTAAGGAATCTAATCTATGGGCGTGTTGATGAATTTCAAATATTTTGCAATTTTGTAAAACGAAGCGTTGCCAATTGCTTCCTTGTTTACCGAACAGGAAGTATTAACTTATAGTTTCCACCGGGATAATTTACACTTTTCTTTCTATCTACACAATGTAAATTTGGCTTTGGACTATTTTGATCTATTTTCTCAGGAGGTGGATTTTTTTTTTAAATTTTTTACTTCCATGTTGAATCACATCACAGGTAGTTTTCTTGAAGAATATGAGGAAGTACAGCTTCAATCTGTAAAATGGGAAATCTCCTTTTCTGATTGACACAAAACCTTGACGCATAATGCAATAATTCAAATCCGCCCTTGGCAAAAATACCTGTTAAACGCTTCCTTTGTGCATTGACAATGATTTCGACCATACCATAGACACAAGTCACGCTTAATCCCCAAACAGACAGCAAAGCGTTTAAGGGATTACCACGGATTCGCTTCTGCACGCTCGATTGATTAAAAACATTTGTGCGGTTAATTTGGTGAAATTCCCAAATGAGACGTGCATAATGCACATGTCAACACGATGAATGGAAGCGGACCATTCGTTGTTGGATGCATCCAACAACCTGCCATCATCAATGAAGACGAAGAAGAAGAAAACGAGCAACCATCATCAATGTCATAACTTTTTTTCAACCTATTTTTATAAGGTGTGAATGTCTTTCTTAACACCTATCAATAAACCACTGAATTCTCATCCATTAAAATTTAATTCAAATTTCTACACTATGAAACGATTTAATATGGTCATCATTTATAGTCCTGACATAAATTTCAAGAACTAAAATTACTAAATTTATGAGTACCCATTGAGTACTTTTTATATGGTAACAAACTGATTGGATTACCTGCACTTTTCGTTATATTATATGCCATGTCACTTGACATCATTAATTAAAAAGTTGTTAAAACTTCCATTGAAGCTCTCGACTTGATTGATTTCAGCAGTTCAAACCAATCAAGCTCTATTAAGCTGATTTATGATCTCCTTCACTAAATCATTTGTACGAGAGGGAAAGAGATACAAAAATGAAACGAATGTTGATGATTTGATTAGCATCGTATCAACTATTTCTGACATCTTCATTTCGATTTTTCGCCGTTGACGCCACAAAATTTAATGGCCTGCCAACTTGGTTGAACTTTTGTCTAAACTACATAATTATCTGGCAGGTTGAGCTACTAGAAATTATATGTAGACGTCTTGAAGTGCGGCCAAAACATTTAGCGCTCAATTAACACCGGCCAAACATTTACCGTTGTTCTTTGCAACAAAAATCATTTTGAAATTACACTCATTCTCAGTTTCAACATCTTTATTATGTAATTAATTACAAAGGATTTCTTTTGTTTTCTGAAATAAGTGAAACGAAACGTTGAACGTTGAAATGTAAAAGTATTTTTAAATGGTTGTCGGTAATTTTAGAATTGTGGGTAATTGTAATTGTTGATGTGATTTTAATTGTAAACGATATAGCAATAAATATTTTCCAATCATGAATAAAATGATGGTTGGAAAATAAAATTAAAAGTGTAGCATTTTTAATGCTCATTTTTACCGGCATTTCAATTATTTGGTTTTTCCAAATTCATACTTAATTAAAACGTTGCCCAGCGTGCAGTTTGCCCGTGTGTTGTTATAACAAATACGCGTTATAATAGAGTGCTGACGTTCTGATTTTATTAAAATAGCCGGTGCGGACATGCACTGCAATGAATATGCACTTACATTTTAATGTATATTTTGATGATTTATGATATCAACTATGCGAATGCGAATTGCACCACCAACGAGCGGACGAGCGAGCGTGCGGTAAAACTTTTACCCTTAATAAAATAAATATTAATGCAAATTATTCATTATTTATATAAACGTCAACGCGTTATGAACATGTAACCCATTCATTCCATGCGAAATGTATTTGCGGAAATTTCAGGCCCGAATCAAATTATACATGTACCTGTGCCCCCTTTTGCCACCCCGATAAAATTTAATGCAAAACAAATATTTTAATTAGATTAATGCAAAATCAACAAATTTCTAATATATTTCACTCGATTGTTTCAGCACGGATTTCGAATTCATGATGAACACACAATGAATAAAATTTTCGACTATCACAGATGGATTCTGTGTCGATGATAATAGTGTGACATGTGACATGGTAAAAATGTAATTCAAGTGGTTCTGCTCTTGGAAACTTCTTGAATTGTGAATGCTGCATAATTTCGAGCTGATTTATTCGCATGTAGGTGTCCGAAATGCACTCGAAAGTCTTCTTTGACAGAGTGATCAGCGTTGTCTACGTGCTCTGAATGGTCAGGTTATAAATTGACAAAAGGTGCTCTTGAAGATTTTGGGCTCGGTTTCATCTCATCGCTGACAAGCGAACGACCAAATATGATAATACGGTTTATAATAAAAAGCATGAAGTCATCACTTCCTCAGAGTTCGATTTGGTCGATGAATGAATGGATGAGCATACAGAAAGGAAGATGCTTAGACAGCAATTTTTTACAAGTTGGTTTGTCGACCAAAGAATGGTTTTATAAATAGAAATCGACAGATTAATTAGGCGGGTAGAAACGACATTAACGTCTGTTTTTGGGACAGAGACATAGCCAAAAGAAGAAGCAGCGGAAACGAATTACTAACGAGGCGATACCTCGCTGAAAATTGCTACACTGATGATGACAAACGAGACAACCTGACCTTAAGGCAGCCCTCCAAAGAGGGAAATTGTAAGAACATGTGTTTTCTCGATATGTCGACTAAAATTAACCACATTTTTCAAATCCATTATTCAAACAGATATAAGAGTAATAAGTTGAGATTCTATGAGCGAAGGAGATATTTGGTAATGTTTGGTAAGGTTTGGTAATTTTTGGTATGATTTGGTAAGATGATGCGATTATGAGTATGTCGTCCGTGACGAAATGTGATATATTTGGTGTCGTTGGCGATTTGGCAAACTTCCTGTTGATGGGGCTTGGTCGACGAAGATGTGGATGTGGAAACGTTTCCTGAAATTGATCGGCGCTCAAAGTTCGAAATGAGACATTAAGCACGTCCGGGCGGGCAATCAAAGCGCACCAAATAAAAAAAACGTTTGCAGGGCGAAAAAAGAAACATCTCGTGCGCTGTTTGTATTTATAGCGGGGCTTTGATGTGGTGTGCACTAGGTGCTAAACGCGCCTCAAAGTGGAGGAAATGTAGCGCAATACGAGGCGCGCGTTCAGCCATCTGCGGAAAGACACTTATCGTTGGAAATTATAACAATTCGAGAGGATTCCATCCGAAGCGGGACGTAATCATCCCATCCATCAACTTTCCACTCAATGGGCAAAAAACTAAACTCGCAGAACTAACAACAAATTGAACGCTGAATGTGCAGAATGTTCGGGTTGTCGTAGTTGTTTTCTCGGTGTGTTTTTTCGGCGATTGTTGTTTAGTGATTTGATAGGAAATGCATTTTGTGGCGGCATATTCGGCTGGACTAATCTGGACCAGAGATGCGGGCGTTTAGTAGGCAATGGTCGGATATAAATAAATACAATTCATGCAAATCGAAAATACTTTTTGTTATTTTTACGATGGCCGAATTCGAATTTCGTGGACATGCATGCAGGAAATGAATGGAGGGATATGGACGTGGACGTGCATATGAAAATGTGGTGATGGTGAGGTTTTTGGGTGATTGACGGATGGATCGAGGAAAGAGTCGAACGAACGAGTCGATGCGACTACCTAACAGCTTTTCAAGAGTTTTGTTTACTGAAAATGTTATAAAAAGTCGCAATCCGATGGATGGGCCACACGCAGCCATTGACACACTTTTCGGTGCAGCCAGCATTCAGAAGGATGGTGATGGTGTCGAGCTCGACAAACGTGAGACATGGACGGACACGAAATATAAACAAATTCTAATGGTGATGATGGTGTAGTCATCGGTTCGATTTGACGGAGTTGCTTCAAGTTCTCCAGACACAAGTTTTAGAATTTTATATCACATGTTGCTTACAATTAGTATTTCTAGATACTTTGTGTTGGATTGGATAAGGAATAAAGCTAGAACCGTGCAAAAAGTTCGAAGTTATATTTGTTTCAAGCTTGGTGCTAGATATCATCTAAACGCTGGAAGTTAGATGGTGGGAATTACAAGTTACAAGCTTGAAGCTAGTAAAAGGTAAAAGGTAAAGCTAGAAAGCAGAGACCAAGAGCTAGAAGCAACTGTAAGCAGAAGAAGCTAAAAACAGGAGTTTGAAGCTTGAAGCTTAGATCTAGACACTAGAAGCTATAACATATTAGAAGACAGAAACTGAAGAACTGACAGAACTGAACTGACAGAAACAGAAACTGATCTAGACTGGTAGTTGGAAACCAGAGAATGGAAGCTAATAGCTAGAAGTTAGGAAGTTAAAGCTGTAATTTGGAAATTAGAAGCTAAAAGCTGGACTGTATAAACTAGAGACTAGAAGCTAGACTGGAAGCTGGAAATCAGAGTCTAAAAGCTAGTAGGAAGAAGATATTAGCTAGAAGTTGCTGGAGGCTAAAGGCTGGAAGTTTAAAGCTAGGAAATAGAAGCTAATAGCTAGATTCTACAAAATAGAACCAACTAATCAGAAGAAACTAGAAGCTAGGAATATTGAGTTACAACCTTGAAGTTTGAAGCTACAGTGAAGAACATGGAACTAGAAACCAAAATCAAGGCTAACTAAACTGGAAGCTGATAACCAGAGTCCAGAAGCTAGTAACAAGAAGATAGAATTGTGAAGAAACTGAAAGCTAAAGGCTGGAAGAAAGAATCTAGTAGCTCTTAGTAAGAAGAAAGAAGCAAGAAGTTGCTAAAGGCTAAAGGCTGGAAGCTTGAAGCTAGGACATAGAAGCTAAAAGCTGAATTCTACAAAATAGAGACTAGAAGCTGGAAGTCAGAGCCTAGAAGCTAAAACTACTAGAAGCTAGGAATTTTGAGTTACAAGCTTGAAGCTTGAATCTACAATGTAGAACATTGTTTGTAAACCCCATTGCTTCTTCTATAAAACGAGACCAGACATCAAAACTCAGAAACACTTTTTAGTTTCATCCTAGTAAAATTAGTTATGCTGCTCTTTAGATATTAAGTTATTGTCATAGAATTTACAAATTGTCAAAATAAATCGTTCAAAAAACAAACATACTCTAACACTTTCAAAACAAGAGTGTTAATTTGTTGTTTGCAAACTTAGAAGCAACTTTAGAACCACTTATTTATACCAATGTTTCTTATGTGTTACACCATGGAAAGTAAAATCCATTTTGGCGTGTCGGAAAAAAGAATCTGGGCTAAACTAACGCATATTTGTAATTCGTACTTTGTCCCCATCCGAATCGACAATCCGGGCGCATCAGACGAATCGAAAATAAATGCCTGTGTAACCTTGCGCGCGATGATGTAAAAGGTGCAAGAAAAAAGCGATGTCTGAACGAATGATGGATGTCGTTAATGAGCTGTTTACCCGCCACCACCGCCCCTCGAATACCAACGACCAGCGACAAGTCTGACTATATCTCGCTGCTATTATGACTACATGTGTCACAGCTTGGTCGCGGTTATTTCCGACACACGAGAGAGCAATCAATGGCGTCAGCCATATGTGGCCGGGCATTGTGCATTTATTTTTGTATCGACGGCGAAAGGTATTGAGTTCCTGCGGCAAAAATGTGGAACATATGGATGGGGTTGTCGGTGGAAATTAAATAATTTCACACTGGTGAAACGCGCCGAAGAGCGCGGGGGTGGAGGTGTGGATGGCGAAACGCGCCTGCGGCCGATGTGATAATGGAGACATCTCCATGACAATGCAACTTGCTCATCCGCAAATATCCCACCTACTCTCCCCACATTTCCCATTTTGATATGCTAATCGGGACGCTTTGAGGCGCGCGCCTGTTGGAATGGTCGGGAGCCACCCCCGAAATGCGATCGGGTCGGACGGGTCTTTATAAGCGGCCCTCTTTCCACACAATGGGCTTTCCAATTAAATTGCAACAAATAGGTATTACCCAAACGTTTTTTTTTTTAGCCGACGGCGACGAATTGGGTGAAGCGTGTGCGCCAATTTGTTATTTCAGAAGGTCTAATAAGAAGTTGAAATACCCCCATGTAGTATTGCAAAAATGTGTCCATCAAGCTCTTCCGAATCGGTTGTTGTTTCACGTGGTCCATGGTCGGATTTTTCCTTTTTGGAATTCTTGCTGCACGCATGAACAATGAATAACCTGCCAATTCAATTGTTGGCTTGAAAAAACACCGATTGAAAGCCCGAAATGGTTTTTTATACCCAATTTTTTGGTGGTTATTTCAGGATTAGAAATTCTTCTAGAATTTTTAGATATTTCGTTGATACAATTAGTTGGGGAATTGTTGGTGGTGAAGATCTGGATGGTATTCCTCTCGGTGCAATTATAGACGCATAAATAAAAATGAATTGCCCCCAAATGTAAACAAATTTCGGCGGCGATCGACGCTGTCCCATTGACACTGTTTATACGATGTTAATTTCGTTTACCGTCAGTCGGATTGGAGTCGTATGCCACAGCAGGAGAAGTGCACCACTTCATCACACCATGTGCGAGAACCATAACTCAATCCGTTTTCCCATCGCGAGCGCACCAAATCGTCAAGCCTCAAGCATCATCGTCACCGCAGACGAAAGATGAACAACGCTAAATTTAGATGCGGCGATAAATTGTTTTAGGTCTTGCATTGTATGAGAGTATAGATTTGTCCGCTCGGAAAATACTAAACCTACCACATCCAGTTAGCAATTTTTCCGAAAATGCCGCTCATTTAACTATGTATAACATTTAAACGGTTGGATCAATTAAACAAAGTTTGGAACCAAATTGTAGGTCTTGGTGAGGACTTTCCAAAAATCTATGGGTTCATGCCATTTTGGCAATGGGGAGAGCAGAAATCGCATTGAAAGAAAAAATTGAAGAAAAAGTTGGTAGCGAAAAAACCGATATGAAATTCTTAACATCACTCGAGTTTTCAAAAATTTTCATATCTCCGAAACTAATCGACCGATTTTTCCGATTCAAAGGGCATTTATCATATTTTGACGAAAAAATAACATTGATCATGGTCCCGAAACTCTGCGGGATTCGGAAATACCCGAACATAAAAAATGGGGTCCTAAAAATGCAAAATTT
>JARJDZ010007971.1:0-11291 GCA_030264555.1 Aleochara sp. GC000083
TCGCCTCAATTCTATTTGAAGTCCCTTGTTATGTTTGCTCTTCCATTGTGTGTTCGTTAGTGGGGTCGATCGTCATTACGCAGCACTTTCTTCGATGCATGCACTCCGTGAGTGCACCTGCAGCTGTGAATCATAGATCATTCGAAACGAACTCGTTCTCTTTTCACATTTTCATCAATATCTCCGAAACCAATGATCCGATTGCATTCAAATTTTCAGGGATTGTTTATTATATATTCATGGACATACCTAGAGATTTGCAATATCGGGAATCAATTTGTTCATAAATTATTAATGTTTATAAATAAAAAGAATTGTTTCTTCTTCGTTCCAACGCGATTTTCTCGCAAACGGCTCGGCCGATTTCCACCAAATTTGGAATATAAACTAATAACACCAAGATGCTTAACATATTGTGAGTGGAAAAATTGTAAAATGACCGGATGTGGCACTTTACTATGAAAAAATGAAACAATCGATTTGTGATAACTAAAATAAGAAACAGATAAATATTTACTCAAAATAATTTTTGCACAGCGCGCATAAAGAAGTTTTCACTTAAAAAAATATGGAAATAACAATATGTAAGACAGTAAGTTTCACTCTATTAATATTAAATATAAATACTTTTCAAATTTTAACATATCAATTGATATGGAACAAGAAACAATTACTGTTATTATTGTTACTATAATTAACATTATATGTATACAGGCAAAACATAATTACACAACTATACAAACAAATTACAATTCCAGTGAATTGCCACCAATTTTTCAAATGGTAGAAAAATGTATAACTAATAAGTAAGACATAAATTTACATTATTTTACGTAGTCACTTATATATAAATAATAGAATAAATAGAATACCTTCAATTTTGCTTCTCAGTGATAAGAAGTGTAAACGAGGCATTAGTTTTTTTTTGTATTTTTATAATTTTAATCCCCATATCAGGTCAATTATACTCCCTATTTGCAAATCTATTGGTTCGTATGCGTTTTGGCCGTTTGCCAAAACCATCACTCTCCAGTATCCGTTTCAGGCTTGATACTGGACTATCACTGGTCGAAGTTTTCAAAGATGGTAATGTAGCTGACCTTACGACCGAACGCAGTTTGACTTTTGCCAGGTCATCTTGGGTTACCATTGGATTACTGTTACGTCTGGTCTGTATTTTCGCACTGTGAGGTCGTTCCTGAAAAAGTTCCAATTATTAAACCAGTTTAAGTTGTTGTTTTGGGGAGACTTACAACGGGTTTCTTCAGTCTCACATTCAGGATTGCTTCCTTTGTAATTGCCGGTCGAGATTCTTCTGGTTTTGGACCATTGTTGATTTTGCCTTTAGGAGGCTTTTTCTCATTGGTAATTTTGATGCTTGGTAATGGCATTGCTGGAGGTGGTGGTGGAGGTGGTGGAGGAGGCATGCAAGGTGGTTCTGGTGGTGAAGGTGTCGGTGGTTTTGGCGGAGGTGGGGGTATAAGCGTTGGGAGTGTTGATGGTTTTGGGTCACTTTCAAAATTCGCGAATCCTTTTGTCCCCCGGACTTCTTCAAGCGAAATTTTCATTTCTTTCAACAGTAGTTTCATTTCATTGATGTCTTCCTGCATTTTCGCTGTTCCAGGAGGTTTAACTTGAGTGAAATCTATACGTTCCTTTTTAATTTCTTGCTTGAAGGTCTCACCTTTATTATTAGCTTCCTAAGAGAAGAGAAAATCCGATATGGATAAATATCAATTCACTTAAAACATCATCAACCTGCCTTGTTAACTTCTTGAGTGAACCATGAAAATACCCTGATGAAAAATTGCATAGCCCCCGTAGCAATTTTATTATGAAACCCTCGACCATTCCGGAAGACTTTCTTCACCTTTGGGGTCCTGTTCAAAACATCCCGACGTATTCTCCTCGGGCTTCGTAAATTCCTTGACGTAACAGGCGACGAACCAATAATCTCATTGGTGTTGAAATGTTTCAAGGTGGGTAATTGGGTGGTTGCTTCATTGATCATCCTCGGAGTTCTGGGAGTAACATGATCCAACATGGGAGAAACTGCAGCAGAGTATCTCCTCGGAGTAGCATTATCAAATAATCTCTGCGTTGTCTTGGGGAATTGCTGCAAGAAATGCTCAGGTATAAGGAGTAGCAATTGGTCAACTAGGACTTACACGATCGCTAAGTTTCACTTTGAAGAACATGTCTCCCAAATTGTTTTTGGGCGTCTCTGTTGCGAAAGCAAACACGTGGTCAGCCATATCAGTTGCCAGCGTTTGGGTGCTGGCATCAACTCCGCGTGTCCGGAAGGTTTTGGCTGACATTAAGGATGAACAAGGTGGGCCACAGTTGAAAGGACAACTCGTGTGGATGGCCCAATGCTGGGGATGATACCTTATTTCATGTGGCCCATTCCATGTTTGCTCCAGAGGATTCAGTCGAATGTAGTACGATGGTGTAGGCGAAGTCATTGTAGATGGACATGGATGTCCCCAACCAAAAGTACAACAAGAATTTGTTTGGGCTGGCTTGAAATATGCCATGATTTTGTAATTGTTGCTTCTTGGGTTTCACTACTAGTTTTGCAACGTGCACTATTCGACTGAAACGAATCGATTGATAAGGAAGCAAAAATCGGTTGAGTTGTTATCAATCATGGCCATTTTAGGTGGAATTTTGGATTGGTTCCAGAATCGTGGATCTTCGTGAGGTTTCATTTCAAACATTCTGGTGGAACTAAAGGCAGCTAAGTTTCTGGAATTGACACCTATGAATTAAATTTGTCAGAATTTATGATATGTCATTTCTACGACTATTATAACATTAATTATTCAAAGATTGATGGCTTAGATGCATGTACAAAGCCCATCAGATTCTTCATCGCTATTTTAAGTACACCTCCAGATAGGGAATACAATGTGCGATTGCTATCACAATTCTGAGTCAGAAAGTAAACGAACCCGATGTCAACGAATCGCATCCAGAAGTTGCTCTTCTCCGAATACTGCGACTTCGAGGATATGGTTTTAGTCGAAAGTCCCTTCGCCCAAACGAGCAGAGAAGGCATGGGTCTACGACAAGTTCATCTAGGTAATTGGACCATCTTGAAAATAGTTACAAGACCTCCAATGTCCCAATGCCTTTTAGGTCTGACCCCTTCCAAATTGGTCTTAGCTACCGATATCCTACCTCTGGCCAGTAGCAGTACAATCTTGTTCGATCCAGCAATTGATCCCGAAATTGAAACCCTGGAGTTGGTTGCCGTCTATCCTATTGATTGCGTCAACTTGAGTGTCTTCCATCGTCGAAAAAGACAGTCCCTGAAGGCTCGTTTCTGTAACAATAAAGTGCTCTACTTCGAATTGGGTGGGTTTGAAAACCGGCAGGTAAAATATCCCTTTGGTTCAAATCGATTGTGAACATTTCCTTGTAGATGTTTTGGAATTTATGGTGCGAGAAGATCAAGTTTCTGTCACCGGAAGACCCAAGCTTCTCACATTCAGAAACCTCTGTAGCGACCTCATCGAGCAATAGCACCTTGTATTTGGTATCTAGCAAGAGGTATATTCATTCGGGACGGTCCCAGATTTGGTGTCAATATGCAGCAGGGGATTTTCATAATGTATTATCTAATTGTAAGATCAAAAAATTCCTTGAGGTAATTTTGGATATTCCAGAATGTACCACCAAAATGGCCGGATAAACATCTCTATCTGGGGAAACCGTTCGATGAATCCCCGATGAAGTACGCCCCCATGCAACTTCCACCCACCGAGGAGGAATTCCTCGGGAAGAAGGACAACAGTTGGCGTTCCATGCCGGAAGCGAGTCAGTACACATTTTCCAGCCAGTATCAAATGCAGGAACGAACACAGCTTGCAGTCGTCAATCGATTTTCCATGGGCGTCACCGAAAACTGCAGTACTGGTCTGTTCCTACCGATCGAGAATAACTCCAATTCCCATATTTCGAACCAACACAGTCGACCATCTCATGTTATGAATAATTTCGACCCAATGGGAAGTTCCAACCAGGTTAACGTCACATCATATGCACATCCTCACACAGATCCCTAATATTTATTATTTAGAGCTTCGATGTACAATGCCTCCATGCCCTCATCCACAACCAACCGTACAATTTCGCTGAAGTAGCCAATAGTGCAGTCCGAATTTGGGAAATGTACCAGACGAGTTCCTCATCCATGCAACGTTACCGCCATAGACGTCGTTATGCTTTTGCTCCTCAACCTCATTTTTATCGAGGACTGGGTCCCTGGAATGTCAACCAAGGCGAACGATTTACCTTACAGATGAAGAGAGCCGTTTCAATGGTCAGCATCAAGAGACAACCCTTGGAACCAGAATTGAGGTTGTCTGTTTCCCGACGACAACTTGTCGCTTCAATTTCTTGCGAAAACCTACTGCAAGATCCTTGTCTCAATCGTAACAGCAACATGTTGAGGAACGCCCACAAAACTCCCATCATATTTTTCTGGACTCCGGAGTATTGGTATCGACCACAAAGCGCTAAGGAAGCTTACCAAGAATTACAGACTCATTTGAATCAAATTAAGCAGTATCATCAGATCAAGGAGAAAATTCAGGCGAAATGTGCATGTATGCTCTTTTCTACTGAGGTGTGATGCAGGAAAAATAGTTTGTAGTTTTCCAGATTCGAGAAGGCATCGTAAAGTCCAGAAATTTTCTAGTACTTCGAGTCTGGTCGAGTCAGATTGTGAATCTGCAAGTAAACAGTACTTNAATGTGCGAGTATGCTCTTTTTTATTGGCGTTTGATGCAGGAAAAATAGTTTGTAGTTTTCCAGATTCGAGAAGGCATCGTAAAGTCCAGAAATTTTCTAGTACTTCGAGTCTGGTCGAATCAGATTGTGAATCTGCAAGCAAACAGTACTTTCATAAGGTCCAGAAAACACGAAGGTACTCTATTATGCATCGGACTAAACCCATGTCTCGGAAAATCCTTCAATCTAGTAAGTTGAAAATTTTCATCTCCTCAAGGATAACGTCTATTTATGAGAGCAAAAAATACTTGCAGCTTTGAGGAGCGAAAACGTAGCCAAAGAAACCCCGATACAATTCCTCAAGCGTATTTTGAGAATGGATGTGCCCTTATGCGCCTGGGATTTCGACTCTCATACGTTAGCTTTCCAACTTACACTGATCGATCGAAATTTATTCCTAAACATAATCCCCGAGGAATTATCCGTGCTACTCTGGCAGCAATCTTCCAAAAACGCTCCGAACATTGCAGCCTTCATCGCATTCTCTCATCGGATCAGTTCCCTGGTTGCAACTGAGATTCTAAAAGATGACTCCGACAAAGTAGGTAAAATATTACTCGATTTAGAAACTTTTACAAGAAAGGAGTTTTCAGATTCGGGCCAGACTGATAACACGTTTCATAAACGTAGCGGAAAAATGCAACTGCATCAATAACTTCCAATCCTGCAGAAGCATCCTCTGTGGGTTACAAGCCCCACCGATTTTTCGCTTGCATTCGACGTGGAATTACGTCCGAAAAAGGCATTCATCACGCTACGAGTAAAATTCATCCCATAAATTTAAAGATATCTTCGTTTATTTTTCATATCTTCCAGAGTTTTCGAACATTTATGTCAGTTGTATCGTGACCCTCGATTACCAGCGTATCAAAAAGCCTTCAGTTTAGCAACCAAACAGGATACTTATCTACCATTCATCGGGGACTTCATTAGTAGACTTCTAGATATTATCCCTATGCCAGAAGAAATGAAAACCACAACGAAGACTTCAACAACTTCAAGTAATCTTGGTAAAACTACATGATAACATTAATGTTCTTGTATTCTTTATGGTAATATCAACAGGAATCAATGTTTGCGTTCATCCGAAGACGTCAGAGACGAGTACACATTCGAGTGTAGCAGATGAAAGTAGCAGGAATCAATTACCACAATTTCTAAAGAAAATTATCAGTTCGTTGAAAATGTGGCACATCGATGAGAAGTCGAATGATACACAAGGGAAGTCTGCTTTCACTGTGAAGACGAAAAAGAAACGCAATCTATCTGATTATAAAGCAGTAGCTGATCGATATAAAGAGTTGTATTTCTATGAAGATAATCGACAAGTTAGACTGAAGGAATGTGTTGGATTGTTGGAAACGTATCAACAAGCTGCGCTCGGTTATAATTATCCACGAAACGAATTGGCCAGAGATTATCTGCTTAAGGCTCGATACAAAGAGGACCAGGAGAACTTCATGCAATCATTTAATATTGAATTGCCAATAAATTTTGATAAATGACTAAACAGGAATTTATTATTGTATATACAAGAGTTTTTCTAAAAAATTTCTCATTGAAATTTGATGGTCTTCAACTTATTAAGTTATGCACTTCAGATTTATTTTACCATCCATGAATATGGTTAATAAATAATATACAATCACATTATTGCGATACTTTGGTTTTTAAACCTGCCAGATAAATATTACATAATAAATAAAAGTTTGACGACAAATTACATAATTCCATTCGTTCCAGAAACTAAAGAAGTATCATAATCAGGTGAGGGGCTTGGGGGAGGTTGATGAAACGTGGAAAATCTGAGAATATTATTTTGGCTGGTCGGAACTCTAAATTTATCTGATGATGCCTTGCAGTTTATTTGAATTGTACTTTCATTAAAGTGGTTTCTGGGCAGCTAAAATTAGAAAAGTTTTAAATGTATCTGGCTGCAACTTCGCTATAAATTACTAACCGGAGGCGGTGGAGGTGGAGCTCGTGTACTTTTCGGTTGGTAGGAAGTTTTCTTCACCTCGGATTTCATCGTGTTTCGGTTCAATGTAGAAGTGACTGTTTCTTTCACTTTACTTTGCTCCTGAAACTTTTAAATTTAATTACAGGTAAGTTCAAGGTGGGTAATTCGTCATACTTGATTATCAGGTTGCTCTGTCGAGTGTAACTTGAACATTTTCTGATGAGCTGCTTGGAATTCCGTCATAAGCTTGTTATGTTGCTCCAGCTTTTTCGCATTCATATCCAAGACAACATTCTGTTTCTTCGACGTATCCTCTTCAACGGGGAGTTTATTTTCAGCTCCTCGTTTCTGTAACATGATTAATTAATTAGTAGATAATCCAATTCGAAATGGTAACGTTCAAGTACCTCGAATATCTTGAGGAGTTCTTGGGAGATGGCACTTGAGACATTTGTGGCTTCCGGTTGGATGCGACTGGTGCTATTATCTACGTTTATATCACTAGAAAATCGAATTGTCTTTGGTTTTTCGCTGACTGGAGCCACATCACCATCGCTTGAATCAGGGGTTGTCCTCGATGTCTTCAGAATCGACTCCGTTTTGCAAATGTCGCTCGGTGTGGGAAGAGCACTACTCGTGCTCGTTATGGTCGAACCATGCTCGGATAAATTGATAACTTGCTTATGCACATGATTAAAGTCGGTGTTGATGTGTAAGGGTTGGTCCCATGGTTGTTTGCCTTCAGTGGATGTGTTTTGATGTGTGATCTGGAATTGAGTCGGTCGACCATCCAAATCCTGTGACTTCTCCTTCAGTTTTAGAATGCGCTTGGTGTCCGACCATGAAAGGCTCTGATCGCCAGCGACTGAACTCGATGAGCTATTGTAACCACTCGATTCGCCCGGGAAGAGATCCCAACCCGCAGATTTCCGCACGATTAACTCCAGCTTCGTCGACGATTTCATTACGCTGACGGCCTCGTTGAACGTAATGTCGCTGAAGTCGATGTTGTTGCATGATAAAATTTGATCGCCAGGACGAAGGCCAGCGTTTCGTGCGGTCCCTCCTTCAGCTGTATATTGGATGAATATTCCCTGCTTCCAAGTGGGTCCTTTGCATATCCTAGAAGGCATAATTCGTAGTATAAAATCGGTCGTAAAATGGGGAACTAGTGTCAAGGATACTCAAGGGGAAAGAAGTCGTAACTTTGATTTTATCCCAACTCAAGTATAGTCCTGATCTTGAATGAGATCATTTTTGGAACTATGTCATTGAGAAACTTACCAACATCCTAATTTTGATTTTGGAGGAACATGAATATGAACCCTTACAATTTTATTGGTTTCGTCCAATTGAGGTGATGCTTGATTATCAGAAATTATATGCCAACTAATTGAATCACCACTTTTCCTAAAAATAAATTTTTTTAGAATCATATACTAAATAATACTTGAATCCTACTCTTTAACTGGGATCATTCCAATACCTGAAACATCAAATTTTAGTTTCTTCTTTGTTAGGAATATTTAAATACTCACTCCGCACTTTCAAAGTAAGATGCATCTGATTGGAAATCAACTGCAGAATTTCCTTGTGTATAGCATCTTCAACGGTGAAACCATTGATTCGTACAATTTGATCTCCAACCTGAAATTGAATTTAGATTCAACACAACACAATATACAATAATGTATAATAGTATTACTCGTAATCCTTGACTATGAGCTTCAGAACCAACATCAACTTGTGATATAAAGAATCCTGTCCCATGTTCACGACCACCTCGAATCGCAAAGCCCAAATTCGGTCCGTACCTAAGTCCTGGAGGCGGCAAACTGCTAACTGTTGGTCTAACAAGTCTGACAGTGCGTATTCGATATGAGTGTCTCATATTTCCTCGAGACATTGTTCCAAACTCCATGACAGCTGACTTATTTCCCAATCATATGCATTCTAAAGAAGTTTTTTACATTATTATGATGATACTATTTTTCACGAGAGACTCAAAAAAATTTTGAAGTTTTTTGCAAAACTCTCTCGCCTTTTAGTGCGTATAACTTTTAAACAGTTGGTCCTCAAAGTTGAGTAACTTTTCAATGCTACAAAATTGTGGCAACAATTAAATTTTGTTGGGTTGCATTTTTCGTAATATCTCACGAACTAATTGTCCGATTTAAATGATTCGCACAGTATTCTATACACAATTAATAGTTCTTTTATATGATATTGCATCATAAGTGTACATGTTCGAAAAAGTCAGGATTCTCACGTTTTAAACTTTTTGAAGATGCGCAAAGAAATGGCAAGTAAGAAAATTCGACTAACAATGAGATTAATGACTTGTTGGATAAAGCATGTAAATGTATCACTTTTTAATGCTTTTCTCTTTCATTGGAACGCATCCAGCCCGTCATTGATGCATTGTCTTCCGACGAAAAGTATTTCACATTCCCAAAGATGTCTTCGATGCGCATTGTTGTGCGCTTCACGCTGCCATTCGTACGCGATAGATTACATAATAAAATCTTGTTATTATTACCGCAAGAATGCGAATTAATTTCCATGTCTCATTCACGCGAATGTGAAAATAAGCAGCGCGCGCGCGCCATCCGAACAATGGCAGAAAGCGACTTTCACACTCTGAAATTGCGTCGAGCATCCAACAGCTGAAGAAGGCGTCTTCGGAGTCTTCAGAAGTGCGTCTACAATCGCGGTAATCGATGAAAGCATTCGGATGTGACTGTTGAAAGTCGGCGTGCATGCTCTGAAAATCCGCCCCAGCCGACAACAAGAAAGTCGCTGATGCAGTTTCTTGAATCGTACATGCGTTGCAATTAGAGAATTTAATTACGCTACAACACGGAAACGAATTAAAAATGCTGGCGGTGAATGAATAAAAATAAATTAGCAGCGCCGCTTTTTTCTGGTGAAAGTATCGAGATCTAGATCTTCGATGATGGCCGAACGAATACATTTCGATTCGTTTGTCGTGTTGTGTTTGATTTCACAGCAAAAGCGACCAACAGCAATTAGAGCCGTCCGCAAATTGGCCGCATCAGAGAAACGAGAAGCGGATTGATATTCAACTTATTCGCTTATTGTAGACTTGCAACATTGCCTCTTCAGAATTGCGCATCCAATCGGTATAATACTTTCATTTTGTGTGCTTCACGCCGATTCACGCGTCGCTTCAACATCAACAATTGCCAAAGCAAAAACAGATTCATGTATACACAATAACAAAATAGCATGTTTAGGAAATTCTTAATCGTATATCACGTGTAATATCAATGTAATTCGTGCAAAACAATCGTAATCGTCGTTTGCATCATCTTCAAAAGCATTACCACATTTAATTGCAACCACACAATTTCATTTTTTATTTCTTCATCTTTCATCAATTTTGATATTAATTACTAAGTACTTACTTGTTAGTGTATAGAAATTAGAAGATGAGAAGTTGTTGTAGCACTATCACCATAATCCAAGACTGCACTGAACTTGAAAACACAAGAATTCTTATTAGATCAATAAAATCAATCCGCCAATGAATCACTCGAACTCGGAACGAACGAGTTCTTGCTGGCACGAAATCAACACTCGCGTTTGATGCGGCTGAAATGTTGGCGTGCAGGTAGCACATCCAGCAGGTGAAGCACACAAATGCTGCTACCAATCCCACAAACAACTCTTCGCATTGCGTTCTCGAACGAGGAGGTGGAAACGCCTTTGCAAAGGAAGCGAAACAAATGCCTTCATGCACTGCTGGTCGACAGCCGCATTGTCCGCTCCTATAATTAATTTCTCTCTATCACTGCCACACTAATACGCGCCATCCCGAAAACACTTTTGATAAACACTCACTATACGAACTTCCTCAAACGCTGATTATACAACATCATCGTTGTGCGTGCGCCGAGATTAGCTTCTTGAGCAAAAACAAAGCAAAATTATGTGACCTCGATTTCCAAGGTGTTCCATCCACATCAACACACCATCCTGATTGCTCACTGATGGCCGAGAATGTTAAGAGTCATAAATAAATCAAAATTCAGCATCATTTAAACTTTTGGTGGAATCTTAAAACCATCATAAAAGAAAAAACGTAATTGATTATAGCCCAGATCGAATCCAATTAGAAAGTTGAATTATAAAACGCCTTCATAGATTGTTCCACAAATTACTCGTGAGATAAAAGTGATTATTTAAGAATTTTGTGAAATTTCATGGTGTTCTATGGGATTTGGTGGTTTACTTTTTGTCGTTGATAACTAAAACAACCGGTTAAACAGTTGGACTAATAAAACTAATGTTGAAACCAAATTGTAGGCCTTGATGAGAACTTTCCAAAAATGTATAGGTTTATGCCCTTTTGGCAATAGGGAGAGCAGAAATTGCGTTCGAAGAAAAAAATTGAAAAAAGTTTGTAGCGTAAAAAACGATATGAAATTCTTAAAATCGCTCGAGTTTTCAAAAATTTTCATATCTCCGAAACTAATGGACCGATTTGGATGATTCAAAGGGCATTTACCAT
>JARJDZ010007976.1:0-36981 GCA_030264555.1 Aleochara sp. GC000083
GACTTTGGCGAAACGCTAACTGTTATTACATAAATGTGTTGAAGCGTTGAGTGACGGAGTCTGAAACAGAACATAGAGAAACCTAAGTTCCGTAAGCTTCCCTATGTTCCGTTTTAAACAGTCCACCCGGTATACGCAGCAGCTACGAAGAATATTACTCAGAATATTAAATTCGTGATGTGGCAACGTAATCACAATATTGGATAATTTGATTCAAATTAAATAAAACGCATTTTTGTTATTTTCAAAACCAAATGTTCTATGATATAGTAGAATACCCGGGATTAGAAAATATTAGATATATAGAATTTATTAAATTACTTCGAAAGTTATTATGTTTTTTAAACTTCAATGCATCCTAAAATTAGAAGCACTGACTGTTTATCTTTGCTTTACACATATCGAGTTTATCCATGGTATAGCTGCCTCTTAACTGCTTCTTCAATTGCTAAATGTAAAAGTAGGCAAACCAAAATGTGAGTTATGACCGACTACATGTTACCTGTTTTACAGAAAACAATTTTATTAAATAACTATACCAATAACCGTTTCGGCGTAATTAAAAATTATAAAGAAGTACGTTAGAATTGTGGTTCGAAAATAATTGCATTTGCATAAATCTTCTATTTGTGGGTAATGAAACAAGAACGCAAAAGGGGTGTACCTAGCAATAATCATCCAAAAATATAATTCAAACACACGTATTCCAATTTCGACATAAAATAACCAGTAGGCGAAAGTGTACATGAAAATTATGATTATGATTCCTAAAGCAAACCTCATGCCGCACCAAACTTGCATTACAAAATGCGCAGAATGATCCAATACAAAAACCTCTCCAAACTTTCCAGCTTCAATGTTGAATATTTTTTGGATATTTATGTAACTTATTGTTATGGTAAACCAAATAATAATTTCTTTGTCAAATTGTTTGGGATACCACATCTAAACGACTTTAGATGATGGAAATAAGGGAAAAATTACATTTATAACATATTCATTTATTTTTTCACTTTTTTTATAATTTTATCCATTTCATATATTTAAATTCATATAGCATATAAAAAAAATTAAACCCGACAGTATAATGAACCCCACGTATTATTTATAAATAAATTTATGTATGAGTTTACACTAATATAAATTAAATAAGAATACCAAATTAAACGCCAATCAACGCGTCAAAATTGTACTACAGAATATTAGTACAAACGCCTTCAATCATAGCTCTATCCAACGTAACGTACTGTGTATTTCGCGTTCTTCGGATGCATCTTGTTTAATAGGTTCAGTAACGTAATATATTAGTTATATTGCTATAAAATAACATTATGAGTAAGAATAAGTTAATTTGGTGTTCATTTTACAGTGATAATGATAATCTCAACAAATATAAACCTATCGATTGCTCGAGCTAATAAAGAGGATAAAAATTAATTTTGCCATTAATAATCATAATAAAATAACTTTCTACTTTTTACCGCAACCCATTTAGTTCCATTTCTTAATAAATTTCATTCATATATTAAATTAATTTGTTATAATATTATCTTAAACAATACATACAACACGCTGGTTAAATCTATGAGAATAGAAAACGAAAAATAGTCATAAACAAAATAAAAGTACAAAAACCATATAACAACGTAAACCCTCCGCGCCAGCAGTAGTATAACAATTGTAAATAAAGAAAACGAACTTTTCACATACACAAGATGTTAATAGTTAAGAGAATTACTTTCGTAGCATTTGATGCAAGCCGTTTGATGTACTAAAATTGAGCGACTATGATTTTTGAGCTCGACCAGAATCGAGTCATATAAGAATAATAATAGTAGTTAAGATCTTTGTAGTGTTTGCTTGTTTGTTCGTACATTTCTACAATAGGGATAACAACTAAATATTGCACATTTATGTGGTCTGATAACAGCAGCGAATTGAAATGAAATTGCCCCATTAACAATAATTACAATTACGAATTTTCAAGTATCAAAGGGACCGCAGTTATTATGTTCGTTTACAAATTTCATTAATTAAGCAAATCGTAGCACCATTCTTCACCCTCTTTTATATCACAATCAGTATTCTATATAGTAAAGTTAATGTTTACAAAATCCTCATTTCTGTTCGCGGCCATTTCGAAATTATTGCAATGACGAGAAACAGAGGCTCCAATTGAATTGGAGGTGTTTATATAGTAAATTCATTAAATAAGTCCATTTGCCACATGCAAATTTTGCATTTCAATTCATATGGTTTTCCAATGTTTTTGTTTGCTTTTTTAGTTCGCAAGAGTAAGGCTTAGTAATTTCAGTGTCATTAAGTTAAACACAAGTGTTCACATCACTTGCAATGCAATTTTTATCATTGATTCAATCGTTCCTTCAAAGAAAAAAATCTAATCTGATAATAAAAAATCAAGAACCAGTTAAATAAAAATCGATAAGACACCCCTAATTTTGATCGAACCAAAACTGATCAGTTATCATAACTTGTTTGGAGAATAAACTAATAATTCGTTAATAAATAGTAAAATAATAATTAATTCAACTAATCAATGTTAATAGCTATCATTAAGTAATGTTTAAATTAAAATTGCACTTTAATTAATAACATTTGAATGTTCCGCTCGCCTCTTTTATCTCATCATTTAACTGCATTCTTTAATTGTTTATTGACTATTACCGCCTTCAATTATTTGTTACCTATCTAACGCGTTTTATTATATCTTATTACTATCATGAATATAAAATCTTCTTTTTAGTCTTATTTTCCAAGTAGTATTAGTAACAGTTATATGCAAGTCATCAGTTTTTTGTTTTTGAGTCCACTAGTTTTAGTTGTTATTTCCAAGTATATATATATATAGTTTATTTATACATTAATTAATTACTCTCTGTTATTTGTATCTCTTACGCCCTATTTGTATTTATGTTTCATTTATGTATGTGTGTATATCATAAGGTAAAATACATTTAATATAATAACGTATATAAATATCTAGCATTTTAATTTGGCAATAGTTACACGCTCTGCTCTCAATGGGATGCGCGCATTTGTTTCCTTCTCGTCTTTCCCTTTGTTTCGAGTGTGTTTTCATTGTTTTTGGGCTATTTGTTCGGGCGTAGTGAGCATTTGATTGCAATTTTGGCAAATTACCACTTGTTACACACAAATGACACGAGTTTTTTTTGATGTCATGACATGTGTCGCAGTCGCGAAACAATTCGATTGATTCGGCGCGATGTGGGGACGGTAAATAGGTAGCTTTGCGAACAATTAACACATCTCTCGTTTGCTTGCTGGTGCAGTGAAACAATTAAGTAATAGGTGCGTAGTTTCCGTTTGCAAATCACAGATTATTTGCATTCTATAGAAAATCGTACTTTTTAGTTCGAAGCGAAACTAAGCGACCTAA
This sequence comes from Aleochara sp. GC000083, assembly GCA_030264555.1. Classification (NCBI taxonomy): domain Eukaryota; kingdom Metazoa; phylum Arthropoda; class Insecta; order Coleoptera; family Staphylinidae; genus Aleochara; species Aleochara sp. GC000083. Next base: position 3,419 of record JARJDZ010007976.1, read on the forward strand.
TTCTGTTAATCCATTAACTAAACAATATCCTATCTATTCATATACTTGAGTAAATAATTGCACGATACGATTTAATTTTTGCCATTCTCCGTTTAAAGTGCGCGTGCGCACTGCACGTAATCATTCAGCGCTAACAATGCGCCTTCGAATCAATCGATGAATAATTCTAATCATAAATGTAATAATTAATAATTATTGTGTAACAATTTAAGTAATAACAATTACTTTGCAATAGTGTAAATATAATTCTGTTACTTGTAAATATCTTTCTTCTATTCAACGTTTTAGATTTTGATTTTATCAACATCACATTTCGTCTTGTTTTGTTTTTTGCTTTGCAATGTGCATCAGAGCACGCTTCACTTGTAGCGTTAAATAGTCGGCCTAATTGGCCCGTTTCTTCTTCTTTGAGTCACTTCGTAACAATTCCATTATGGTGATCTGAACCACCGCAAATGAATGCACACGTTTCACAACTTTTAGAGTTTAAATTGAACAGCGTCAATCGCTAAATAAACTTTGCAAAAATAATAAAAAATACTAATGAATAAAATTAGTAAGGTACTCAAAAATGCGCTTAAACAATAACAAATAATAAAAACAAAATATTTAAATAAAGTAAATAAAAAAGAGTAGCAAAATGCAGACTAATATTTGAAGGTTATATGCAGCTGACAGTTGCGTTCGCCATCGTCACCATCCTAATTTGTGATTAGAATTGCGCATATCTTGTGATATATTGCTGCGATCGTAATGCGTGCGTGTGTGTTTGTCGAATATAATAATTTGAATTGTTTTATGGTTCTTTTCAGTGTCAGAGCATCGCGACGTGAGCGCGTCGCCAGTATAGAGCCGCCGCCGCCGTTGCCGCCATCAAATCGGCGTAAGCATCGTGTGAACGTGGAGGTAGAGCGGCCAGCGGCGCGGCACGCTGCTCCTGGTGATAGTGCTCGAATTGCAATTGGTATTGCAGGAAACGCAACGTCGACGGCGATGGCGACGGGGTGAGCGCGAATCAATCGCTCGCCAGCTCGCTCTTGACGGCGGCGTTAAAGCTGTGTGCTGGCAGCTGGGGCTGTTGCTGAGCGTTCGGCGTCGTCGTGGCGTTCGCGTGCAATTCGCGGCCACTGCCACCGCCGCCGCCGCCAGCACCGCCTCCGCCGCCCGAGGCAATCGGAACGCCGTCAAACTTCCTCGTGTCCGGATTGTAACGTGGATGCTTGAATTTGCAGTGCGTTCTCAGATTGTCGCTACGTGTATACGTCGCCCTACAGAGCGGGCACTCAAAACGGCCCGGAAAATGCACATGATAGTGGTTCCGGATGTGCGTCACTATTTTGCCGCACAATTTACATCTGTGCAGGTTACATCCGCCTGGCAGCTTGTCGAATGTAAGCCGCATGTGCCAGGCTTTTGAACCTGCAACACCAAAACACCTTTTATGTTACTCTGACTTTGCCAAAATCAAAATTAATATATCAGAAATAAACGTAAATGAGAGACAATCAAGAAATCATAACTGCAATCAATGAGTGATGCATTCATTATTATTGAAAAGTAAATTATAGAATTCCAAAATGAAAAGTATTATTTGCGTAACGAATAAGAAAAGTAAATCAAATTCACAATTGCAATTTTGGTTTTAATTTATAAGAGAATAGGAAGCAAAGCAATTTGACTCAATTTCAATTCTAGCTAATTTTGCAAATAACCAAAAAGAGGAAGAGCAATTTGATCTGCATCAAAATTTGCAACACTTCATTGTGCTGGATAATTTATCAATAAAAAATTAAAGAGTGTAATATGTTAATTAGTGACAGCAGAATAGTGACAGTGCACCCCCAAAAGAGCATAAAGTTAAGCAAATAACCACAAGGCAAGAGACCGATCATAATATTCGGATTAGATATGCGCATTCGTTAAGTAATTATTATTCGATTGAAGTTATCATAGAGAGATTTTCCGCACGGTTTCCCATCAATCACGTTAACGGATTGCAATGCAAGCGGCGGTTTAAATTTTATGTACAACTTGCTAACACATGTATAAAATCTCGTTTATTGACAGAAATAGGGAAATTATTGGGAGGGGATTTTGAGTGCATTAGCAGAGGAAAGTTCTTAGGACCATTATATCTTTAAAAATATTTCCAGTTTCGGTTTATTTCGATACGGCAATTTTATGAGTCCACACACACCATCTGTGATCGTTAATTCACTGCAAATAAAACTGGTCAATTTTAAACAAACACAAGCAAGTCCTCCAAATATCAGCAATTTCAAATAACAGGATAATGCACTTTTTGATTTAGTTACCTTGTGCCGAAATTTCACTACAATACAAACTGCACTGCACTGCACAAAATTTACAAACACCCTTTAATGTTTTCAGTACTCCAGCTGTATAAGTGATAGCACAATAACCAGTCTCCGAGGTAAGCAAAAAACAGGAAATACCACAAAATGGCCGTTAAATCGACAACTTATAAGTGCGGTTCAGTTGGAAATACCAACGTGGATTTTATCATGAAAGAAAGAAAGTACCAATTGCGTATATATCAGGATGATTATTATCTGTGGTGAGTTGTGATAGCCTTTGATTAGTGGACGGATGAAATAATGGAGGCATGCAATTCGTCATTAAATATTTAGGTGGTAAGTGGTGCGGGGTCAGTAAATAAATTTTTGCAGATAATCCAGAAACCAAGGGGATAACAAATAGGCCACATATACAAAACATCACATATAATTCTTTAGTGCTACTCACCATCGATTGTATCGGATGCATCCGGTGGCGGTGCTTGGAGCTTATGGTCAGGTGGTTCGTTGTGGTCCGATAATGCGTGACTTGAAAGCAGATCATCTTGATGTACGCTTAAGCTGCCACCCTGCAATTATTTCAATGTTAGGATTTGGCAGCAGCTAGCATACATTTGAAAGATGACTTTATTGGGAACAAGTTTTCTTTGATCAATATATTCTGTATGACAAAAATAAATACATTAGGTTTTGCTAAAATAATGTTAAATTATAGATAGCCCAAATATGCTGGTATCCTGTAATAGTGCATTTTATGATTCATACGAAATTCTATTGCGCCCTATAAAAGATCTACTATGTTTCTAGCAAACTGTGATCCTGTTTTGTGAATATTGCTTCCTAAATAATCTTTAAAGTACACGAATGTTTCTGCTCGCTACAGGTAGCGACGTAATGAAAAATAAGTTCAACATTCTTGATGTTTCATAGTTAGAAGCTATTCAATCATGCATATTACCATTATTTTATTTAGCTTATCGATGAAAACAGCAACAATGATTTCAACATTGTTTGGGATGAATAAATTTTGCAACAATTACTTAATTAATGAACATAAAATAAAAAGAAATTTTCAACTTTAAGATCATAAAGTTATAGTTCTTATGCAGAAAATACTATTATAGAATATTTATACATCAATTAAACTTTCTTTGTACAACAACTATAACTTTTCCTACAGATTTTTTAAATGGGTTTAAATTATTCATTCGTCATATCAATATTATTATAAATTTTCTTCCAACTCTGCCACACTAGCCTTTCATTATTTCGTCGCTTTGTCACAAATCGAAGTTCAAAATCTTAATTATATATTTGTGACACGTCTTAGAGCCTTAAAATACATCTCTGGACCGACTATGTATATTACAAAACGAAGAGCACCGCTTAATTGCCAGTTCTGAACACCGCGTTCCTATCAATGTTGCGAAGAGGCTTGTTTCATTACTTCAGCTTCCTTCGCAATGCAATGCTGGTGCGCCTTGCACTTATCGTGATGATTGATTATCTCGAGCCGGAAGTTAGAACTGCCGAGCGCAAATGACGTACGCAACGCTGGTAGCGCCTTGCTCCATTTGCGACAGTACACGCAATACATGAGATTCTTTTTGTCGTCGTACTTCAACCACACGTAGTGGTGTAGCCATATGTTCCGGAAGCGCGTGCCTCGCTTGCCCGGCCGACCGCTCGCGTATTTCGTCCCCGCCGCCGCCGCCGCAGCCACCGTATCATGCTCCGACGGCGAATCGAGCTCGGGCGGCAGCGGCAATGGCAACCGGAAGCTAGACTTGGAGGTCGCACCGGTGGTGATGTCACAACCAGCATTGTGCCCGTTCGCCGATGGCGAATGTGCAATCGTATAATTACACTCGAGCCGCTCGAGATCGGTGCGATCATTCTCCGGATCATAAAGATCGCCGCTGCCGCCACCACTGTCGGCTGGCAGCGACGCTGCGGACAACCGTATTGTTTGCACGTTTTGAATATCGACTTCCGATTCGGTGGACCAATTAGTTGGACATGGTATTGTTTCGTGCCTTGGCTCCCTCCCCCGATTCTGTTAACAGAAGGAATAGTTTCAGTCACTAAAGTATCCATCGATCTTTTTCGACTGCTGCAAGATTTTAAGTTTTTAATTTTTCTTGACTTCAGCGCAAATAATCTTTTGGCAACTCATGAAGCCTCTTATTTCATTTAACTTCACTGTTTCCTTCGTCTTAGACAGGGGGAGAAAGTGTCTGCATATGTTTACAGATATTTTCACTCATAACAATATTTTAGCAAAACCCAAGCTTCAATTTACACATAGCTTATGTACACACTAACCAAGTGATGTAATTAGACATAGTATCACTTGGGTAATGAAGTGAATTAAACACTTACAGTCTGCAGTGCTTCTGACATAGAGTGATACGATTCAACATGCTGTGGGCTATCTTGAAGATGCTCTTGTTTGACTATGGGCGACGGTATATCATCTGGACTTCCTATATCTCTTTCACTTTGAGACTTTGGTAAATGCGTTGATTTATAATTGCTTGTGGCCTGAAAATCCTGACATTAAGATACATTCATAAAGGGTTGTTTTATAATGAGAGCTACACACATCATGTGAGCCAATTGAACATCTCATAACAAATGAATGCTACACAATGACCAGCATCATGTTTTATGAGAAGTCTTCAAAGCTCACAAAATGAGTGCACTCACTGGACATACCTGAGAATCATTATGTCGACTATCACTGTTTGAAATTGTATCACAGTTGCTAGATTTTCGTTTTCGTTTCTCATGTGGCGGCGAATGCGACCGCCTGCTACTACTTCGTTCTTTATTGTTCAGCAGGTTGTTGTCAGTGAGCCCCTTCACTCGCAGTGCCTCTGCTGTCTTCAAGAATACAGACAGCAGGTTCTGTGACACGTTCACCTCACCCTTGTACATGAACTCCAGCACAGCTTTCAGTTCAGATAGGTTTACGTCGCGCAGGAAGATAATAGGATGCGGATGCTTGTTGTTCAGAAGCATGTCCTCGAAGAAGGGACTGCAGGCAGAAAGCACTGTCTGGTGGGCTCGTATCAGCTCCCCATCACAAGCCAGTGTGACATCACAGAGCAGTTGCCTGTGAAAGAGGCTCACCAGTACGTCCGTCATATTGTCCGGATGGTTGTTCCATCGCAGACGGAATTGTTGATCCATTGCACCCTGATCCATTGTTTGTTTACTTAAATTACCTGCAGGCACAGAGAAAAGCACAGCGCGTCGTTAACAAACTGGAATGCACATCGTGATTGCGCGAAGTTGCGCGGGTGTTATCAAGGAGTCAAAGAATGAATTTCGCTGCTGCTGTTGATTCACGGCGAATCGGTGCATCAGCCAACATGACGTTGCTGGGCGAGAGAGCTGCTGTTGCTGTTGCTTGCTGAAGATATGTCTAATACAGCTACACGGCTTTGCGGACGGCCTAGAGAAAATAGAGTTGTTGACCTAAAACTGTATTGAGCCAAAATACAGTTATCTACATTCTGTTGATGGCTGGAGGCTTGGAACGCGGCGCACAAAACACGAGAGAACTGAGGCGAAGAGAGATGGGCTGCGGAATGGGGGCCATTTGGATGGCCGATTAGGTTGAATACCTGCGGTTCATCCAGCATTTTCAGATGCATCCATTGGCACTGTGTGTCGCACTATTTGTACGAATCTTCTTGGCATTCGCATTCACCATGTGCCACGGATGACTTCCACACCAAACAACAGCAACAGCATACGCGCACTCGCAAGGCACGGATTAGGTTGGCGCTTCAAGTAGGCCTCAGCCCTGCTGCATGTACCATCGACAACGTCGTCGTCGTCGTGGTCAAGGAAACCATCGACTTATCACCGCTCACATCCACCGATTGTAAATGCACCGTGTGCCTGTTGCTTACCTTAAATCTGTCGAATTGTTCAAATTGTTGCACCTACACACTAACTAAACCATTCCCTCAAAGATACTCGAAACGTGTATCAACGATTAGTCTACCGCACCGCCATTGTGATTTTACTCTCATCCTTTTTCTTTCCTATTTTACTCACACAGCTGAATCGAGCGCACCAGTGAACTTCTATTGCGTTCACATCGTCCGCATCTCTGCACACGTCTCTCGTAGGACTGATCAGCCGGTGTGTGTGTGTGCGTGACGACCGTACACGACTGCATTTGGCATTAACATTAGAAGCACTGATGTTGGGAGCCTAAACAATATTTACACGTATGTCCGAACGCAATTCGCCCAATCGATGCCGAGAGAGCAGATGCCGCACTCGCGTGTAGAGCCTTGCATTCACGAACTTCTGGGATATTAGTTGTACTTATAATTATTTGCAAATTACCTTCTTTCGTTGCCTCAACGTAATCATGAATTTGATGCAACGCCACCCATCAGAAACCATCTCAAACACGGCCACAAATCGAGTATGCGAGCGAGTCCGTCGTGTGCTGGGCATGGGATTGTCTCGCGGTTGCCCAGAGCCGGTCTAAGGAGGCCCTTCTAACTAGTAAATTGGGACCCAAAATAAAGTCGCTGTCGCGCGTGGTAAATGACGATCGCACCTTGGCGCTGGGAATCAGCGGTCGCAACTGCGCAGCGCATAAGAATTGAGGAACCTTTAACATGCTCAGTAAATGGTAGTAGATGAAAAGAAATCGAGATTTTCAAGCGCAATCATGTCTCGCATTCGTTTCATCGCTCACTCTGGTGTTCTATTCGCCGCGATGATGCTCGTCTGGCAGAGGTTGTTTTATGCTCGTGCAACAGATGTGTGCCGGGTTCAATGCGATTTGTGAATACACGACATCCATTACATGTGGCAGATGTGCATGCGTTTGCAATTTTTGCCGCCTGCCACTGCATGTAATTCTGAAGACACCGGTTTTTGTACCGCTAGATAATGTGCCTTTTTGTTGTGCAATTTCTGAGTTGAACTTCTTAGTATGTAGGTTATATTAGCTATATTATTGATTGCGTATGTTTGGTTGCCTATGTTGAATTTTATCCTGATTTACATTTTTAGAACATTCGAAGCGAGCAAATATTTTCCTCCAAATAACATGATATCTGCTAGAATAACCACCAGCGCAAAAGTTCTTACGACAGGCTTCCAGGAAGTCATAAATGTTCCAAGATTTCTTTAACCTACGTGGCGCACTCTCATATAGGGACGCGAGACTATTATAAAACGAGCGAAGCCATAGTTTGGTAATATATGCTACCCAATATACTCTAGCAATAGTTGCAAGACACGATAATTATAATAAAATCTGTTTACTGACAATGAAGAAGAATAATTATACTAAAAATTTATTTGTTGCATGAGAATTCTTTGCGATATATGTTTCGCAAATGATTTTGGTGGTTGGCTAGGATGTTTAGAAATGGCGTCCTCTATGATTCAAGCCCTATGACTTCCAATTGCTTGACCGTACATTATTTTATGGTAATTTATCCTACCACTTGGCTAATATTTTAAGGAATTTGTGTATTCTGGTGCATACATAAGAAATTGAAGAAAAAACGTAAAATAATGTAATGCATTGAAAAGTTGAAAAGATGTGGTTGATTTTGGAACTAAATCGTGTAAAATGCGTGGAGGGAGTAATGACAACTACAGCAATATTAACAATAAAAGCACTAAAAGCAGTATAAGATAAGAGTAGTATATAATGGTGATAATATACAAGAACTTTTTGTGCTGGGTAGGTATTAGAATTTTTCTCAGAGTCGTATCTGTTTCCTAAGTGCGCCCCGAGAACCGAAAACTGAACCTACTTATCACTGGTTGATTCTTCAAAATTGTAAATAATTGCTTAGTAATTCAATTAGTATTGATTGACGTTCTATGCAGGTGAACAACTATCAATATAGTACGTATAATAATGAATACTAATTTTTAACTATCACTATCAACTTATGTATATAGGGAAGCAAATTAAACAATTAAAAATATTCATTACTGAAGATATCTGATAGTTGTTCATCTCATTGCATATAACAAAACTATAAGCACTTTAGATTGCATATGTGACCCTATGTAAGTACATCAAAAGAGACCATTTGGAAATTAGCCTCTGACAAGGAAACTTGCATGATAAGATAGTAATTAGAGTTGAAACTGTAGCTTGAACTACATAGAAAGTTAAATATACCTGCACTGGTGGTTTAAAAATCCCCGAGGATTTTTTATCGAAACGTGTTCTCTATCGGAGATTATAAATAGTACAATTAAATTCATACTAATTGTAAGTAGATAAAACTAATCCTTGCTCATTTTTATTAATATTTTTGATGTATAGGATGTATGTTTAATTGGATTGATAATCTATGCAATGTAGAATTTTCTCGGGTGGAATTAATTAGTATAATTTAACGTTTGTTCAGTAAATTGTAATTGGTCATTACATGTCTTATGCATGGTGGGTTGCATATAGTCTGAAACCGATATTTTCATTAATTTGGAACAACGTTCCTGCCGGTTGCAGCAGCTTCGTTAATTAATATTAATTGTGACGAATGGTGCATTGTGGCCGGTCATATGATCGCTGAAAATCGACATTGCAATTTATTTATGACCAAAAGAATTATCTTTGTGTGATTTTCTCTTTAAATTTAGGATAATTATCATACGAATTCCGTGTAAGTACTTTTTCATAATTTTAGGTCACGATTGGTTTACAAACTTCTGGGTTTAAGATTGTTATAATAACAACAATATGAACTGTTTGGTAACTTTTATTCAAGTAAGTTGTATACAATCAGATTTTGTTTGAAAATATAATTGAAATTACCAACTCAAAATGCATGGACCATGCATGATAATTGATAAGTTGTTGGCAAGTGAAATATTTATTTGGCATTGTTAGTACATGCATTATTTTTGCAATCTAAGAATTTGCTTCTTTGTTCAAATTCTAGTTCTTCTCCAATTTCACTGAATCCTGTGGTGATAATTTAAGGGATTAAACAAAGCACAAAATGGAAACCGCAAAAATTATGCAGTGATCCAATGAGGATGCACACCCGAGATTTGTCAATTCGTGCAGAAACATTGAGCTGTGTTACCTTGAACTTGATCGGTGAATTCACAGGCGGCCAGTAAGTTTGCTCGCGCCGCCCCCTTCGACGTTGAGGAACACTCTCAATGATTTCACTCACACTTGAATTTTGCCCCGTGCTTACATGCAATGTCCTCGCTAACAGTTTTCAAGTTCACCGTTGCGTTGGGCGAACGGACCTGTTGCTCATGTGCCCTTAACAATTGCTCTTGCCCAATAACCGCCACTAGCACTCCGCATTAGGTCAGCTGTCGTTTATACGGAATTACAATGATTCGTTTAAATTAGCATTCGCCGATAGTTGGGTACCGATGGTGGCACAGGACGAGTGCGAAGACTTCGGAGGTGGTTGATAAGCATTGGCGGCGTATCAGTGCGGTGATCTGAAGTGGATGAGCGCCGCTTTCGTACTAATGCAATTATTATTTACAAGCGCACCGGTTGGGGTTGCACCGCAAACATGAAAATGCGAAACGACGACCGGCGATGGTGGTGGCGGTAACCGCGACGCCGCATGCACCAGCAGCGGGCCGACGAAGTGCATCAGGTCCGCTGCCGCACACGCAGGACTGGACGAGGACGAAAGGGAAGAGCCTGTGCAATATGCGTGCCGAACTGCTTGCCCACTTGCGTTGCAATTTCGCGATTGTCCCAGCCCCCCACAAGCTCGGCCGCCGTCGTCGCAGCCGGCGCAAGCACACATGCGGCAGTGCTTTTCCAATGCATTCTCGCCTCCCTAACAACAACGAGCCACTGGGCGGTGGTGATATATTGGCGGTTTGCGCCGTTTAATTGAGTTTTAGTTGCCACCCTTTCGGCCATTTGTCCTTCCTACCTGCAATTTGCACCTGGCCTATCCGCATTCCGCATCTTTTACACAATTCCATTTCAATCTGCTCTCCATACTAAATCTGAAAAATGCTGTAATTATTCAATTGCATGAATTGTAACTAAAGGTGTTATTGCACCGGTAATGTACTCGTAGCAATTGTAACAATCAATCGCAGAATTGTCTTTACCAAAGATGGATTTTGCTGTGTTGCAACTTTCGAGATGATGTTTAGAATTGACCAAAGACATGAAAATGTAATTTACCAAACTCGCATCTTTTACGATTGTAATAATCTAGTAGCAGCAAGAAAATTCAGTTGCTGGTTGGCTGGCGGCTGCAGTATTAATTATCTTGAGTGCGTGTTGTTGTTGCACATATCCTTCGTTCTGCGCTCCGTGCCAAAGTTATATCAAGTCTGTTGCCATGCGAGTGGTAATCGCACCATGCATTCAATGTACAACTCGTGGAAATTTCCGGAGAATTCGCGGAAGTGGCGAAGGGCAAACAAACTTTTCCTACGCAGATTTTCTTCCAATTGGCTCAATTCGTCGCCATCTTATTGATTTTCCAAATCCTCTGAGCAACTGATATTAACATCTCCCTCATTTGTTTGGAATTTGGTTGTTTGGTTGCCTAACTTATGTTAATAAAATGCGATTGTTAATAAAATGTTGAATTTTGAAGGTCTACATGATATATTTCAGGGTCACATTTATGCTGATAAAGGCCGAAATCTAATAATGTTGATTTAAGATTGAATATAAAAACCAGAAAAAGTATACCTACTGACATACTGGCAATTTATAATATGTAATCGTAAATTACATAAAAGTTATTACTTGCACCAAATGAGATGCAGATGCTTGCATATTTTTCGAAACCAATGTAGTAAATATCCGGGACAATGATTTTCCTGCGATATGGGGCAAATCTTATTCGTAGTCTCGCTATAATTAAAAAAAAAACCAATCCACCCATTTCTAGTACTGCTACTGTTCTAAATCGTTGCCAGACTTGCATGACAACACCGGTTCTTTTGTTAAGTGGACTTCACACGCTGTGCAGTGTTCTCGTTGCCGTCGTTGTGTGTTCGCGTTTTTAAGTATTTGACCAATTAGTGAATGTCAGACTTTGTTCATACAGAAGAAAGCTAAAATTGGTTAGGCTTACGTTCAACTCTTATTAGATTTTGTATTAATTACCTGTAAAATTGAACATTGCAGTATAATTGAGGTTAGAAACCAAGCGATATGGCTTCGCGTGGTCGACGTGGTTCACCAGCTCCTTTTTCTTCGATAAACTTCCAAAGAAATGCATTCAATGAATATCGAGGCCATTCATCATCATCATCACATATTCCCCCTTTACATTTCGCGCCACCAGAGAGTAGGCAAAGGCAGGGGAATCAGACCAGGCGAAGGAACCATCCCAAGCCCAGACTGCAAGATTCATGTGAAAGATTGGAATTATCCCGAAATGTGTCGAAATCGACATTAACTTGCCCCAAATGCAGACGATTCTATGACCTAAAATGTAAGTAAATGAAACTGCTTCTTTTATGACATGTGTATTGATGAAATATTATGTTTCCAGCCAAGTGCCCACTGATCATGCCATGCGATCATACAATTTGTGAAGATTGTTTAATGGCGAAGATAACACCTAAAGGCATCTCAATTACTTGTACAGATTGTTACATTGATTGTAATTTAATGATACCCATCAAGACTGACTTCAATATCAGAAATCACTTTCCAATCAATTACTATTTAGCTGGCAAGATTTATTTCAATCGTGTTCATGATCAAAATGAATTATTGGCAAGTGGGAAATTTGTAAGTGATGACTCACTCATAACAAGCACTCCAGATGACTGTGTATCTCTTGCATCTGTATCAGCTGACTTGGAGAGTAAGTTGCATGTAAAATTTATGTTGCAATCAGTTATGATATTGCTTTCTTTAATTTAGAATGTTCATCTTGCTCTGAGTTGGCTCTTATTCGCTGTCTGGACTGCAATTGTATTTTCTGCAAATTATGCTCTGAGAAATCACATAATGCCCCATTGAAGGAGGCACATCGGATGTGGCCCCTTGTGATTACTCGTTGTGAGGCACACAATGGAAATCCTCAGGAATTTTATTGCTTCCAATGTAATGAAAACTACTGCAGTTATTGCATCATTGACAACCACACAAATCACAATTTTAAGCAGTTCACTAAGCTGGTTAGTTTTGTCTTCATTAATCATACACAGTTATTGAATGTTTCTTGTTTGTTACAGCAAGAAAATGACCTGAAGGAGTTCACAACCCTCCTGGAGAACTGCACTCAGATCCTGCGCAAGTTGGAAATGACTAATGAGGTGAGTTTACAAGTTTTTTTTTTATTAAAATAAGATATTTACATTTTACTTGTTTGACAATACAATCGAGATATCTTTTTATCATTGCACGAAAGCTAAACTACCGTGCAAATGATTCGTCTGCACCAATAATTTGAGTTCTATTTGATGTAATTCGAAATTATTACGACGCAATGACTAGAGAAATATGCGCATGTAGTTACTTGTTATTCAGCAACACTCAACCTAACAGTAACCATTTGACAACATTCGCAATGATTAAAAGAAATGAATTATTAATTTGCATGTTTACTAGAGTGTTGATTCTTGATATGGCATTTATATCGCTACAAATGACAGATTATTCTCTAGGGCTAATGTATATCCAATTTATGGCGCCTGTCTTTCTACCCATTGTCACATGTGACATAATGGCCAGAATTGGGTTTGGACAAATTCTGATAGCAAACATTAACTCAATTAAAATCTAATTTTATGCTTATTCAGGCATGAGAAAATAAATAAGGAAGAGTCCTATTAAATATAGTAGGGGAATTGTTTTTTCAGTAGGTTATCATTTGATATTAAGTTTCCGTTGAAGAAACCGGTTCAGTTTCGTTTGATTCATCCGGCACGAATATCGGTGATGATGTTTGATGATGGACTTCATCTTGCGCTTGTTGCTGCTTATTTGTTTCGCGTTGCAATTCGTCCGCGTCGTCCTGTACCGGAACTGCCGATGTAGTTTCGCTCGATATTGAAGCCTCCTTTATTATTGTCGGTTCATTTTCCTGCGATGGTTCTTTGTGTTTCCGTTCTTTCTTCATTTTCTCTTCCATTTCTTGGAATTTTAAAGCGAGGTATCTGTAATTACATTGTAATGTTTAATACAGCTTTTAGGCAATAATTGTATATTATGATCCAAGTATGTAAGCTTTAAAACAATTATACTGGAAACGACTCAAACGAGAGTGCCTTTCAGTTTCATGGCTTTAAAGTTATAATAATGTTGTGCCCTATAAAAATTATTGTAGTTCAGAGGTCGGCCGGAAAAAAATAACATGCATGTTACAAAATTGGTACAAAATTGGTACACGGTGTAGCACTTGAGTCATGTGAATTCTTGATGCCACAGAGTAATAAAGAGCTCACTAAATTCTGTAAGCAACAGAATTGATGGCTTTGAAACTTGTTGCGCATGTTTTTATTACTCTGAAACTCTAAAATTGGGATATTTGCATACCACAGCTGGAAAACATCCGTTGTAGACAGTCACAAAAGTCATTGGGCATATAAAATTAATTGATTCCTTAGTTGACTTACCTATCAACCAGTGGTCCACTATAATCTTCAGGGAATTTTGGCGCCAACGGCAGAATATATTTATACAGCCTTTCGTTTAGAACGTACTGTTGCGCAGTATTCGAACATTTCACATTATACCACCAATCACAAGTGAGAGCGACTTGGCTAAAGATGGTTCCATTTGGACAGAGGAATGACGCTTGTCCACCATTCAAGTCGCAATAATGCCAGACCTGTGAAAGATTATTCCATTAAGAAATTGTAAGACATGATTTTGTTTTGTATTACCTGACAGTTGGTATCGGGATCACCAAAGAATCCTTTGTACCTCTGCGTCTTGCAATTGAAACTAGTCTGCGGTATACGGGATAGCGCAGGATAGTCAACGCCGGGAGTGCCTGGAGTACCCCCTTCTGGCGTATTCTCCGGGAAAATCTGAGTAACTGTACCAGGCACTTCTCCCAAACCTACACCCGCTTCGTTATTACCTTCGTACTCTGTGGACTCATTGTCTTGGACTAATATTGGTTTTTGAAATTTCGATTGCTTCTTCAATGAGCTGAGTATCTTGACGAGTGTCCTTATGCTATTGTCGATATTTTCCGGAGTTAGGGTTTGTGGAAGTGCGTTGGTGTCTTGTAATTTCTTCAAGATTAAACTCAATGTATTGGCTCCCTCTTGGTATTCGGGTATCGCCGATTTCGTAGTTTCTATGGATGCATGTGTAACAGCTGGTGAAATGGGAGGAAGCTGATAGTTCGGCTTAACAGTTGTTATGTATTTGTTGCTCTTATCAGCGGATGAATGGGAATTCACGAATGTAACTGCAGGAGATTTTGTGATAACTGGCTCTTGACTTTGGTTCCCTTCGCGATCATCATTATCATCATTCGCGTATTGCACTTCAATAGTTTGCTGATATTTAGGCTTCTGGTATTTGATATCTTCGGTGTCAATATAATCGCTTTGCTCCGAGCCTTCGTTACTTTCCTCCTCGAAATCGCTGGGATGTTGGTAGCTGATGATCTCGGGCCTAGGCGATGGTGGCGATGGCGGTGCAGGTATAGGTTGAGCTGTTTGCACTCCGATGGATTCACCCAAAGAAGCAGCGTATTTGTTGTATGGCTTTGCAAACGTGGGCGTAATTGCTATAAGCGTCGGTTTGATTTGCCCGTACTTAGGCACAATATCTATGTATTTCGGTGTTACACTTTCTACGATAATTTTTCCAACTTCGCCACTCTGCGTGCCCGGTTCGTGATATTTGACTGGTTTGTAATGGATAGTTTCCGGTATTTGCAATTCGATATTGTATTGCGGTGCTGGTGGATGCTGTGTTGGCGGTTTGCGTTGTATAATTAGGTACGGTTTCACGTTGACATTCTCCGGCTGTTTCTGTCGCAACAATATCACCGGCTTGAGGACGTGCTTCTTGAGTTCACCTATATGCTGGGCGTATTGTTCGCGCTCTTCCGGTACGACGTTGATGTCGGTGGCCGGCTGCGGTTGCGGGTGTATGCGATAATTCTTGACTGGCTCATTATAAGTTTTGACGGGCAAGTTGTACAACGGCGGCGGGGGTTCGTAGCGGTCCTCGTTGTCACTGGCCGTATTACCATCGATGGCAGTGACACCGCCATCGTCGTTATTATCCTTGTTGTTCGATGGTATATCGATGCTGGATGCCGTGTATGTTTGCACGATAGTTTTGGTTGGAGTTGTTTTATATGCGGCGTTGGCAGCGGGCACGCGCGCGTACTCCCTGATTGGAATGTAGCTGACCTGTTGGATCTGCTGCGGTTGCGTTACTATCGCCGGATTTCTTGCGTAATTCCCTTGTTGGAGCGTCGGATGAGAGTTCTGATGCTGCATGAGCACTTGCTGTGGATAATGGCGATTGTAACTCTGCGCTAATTGATATTGTTGCTGCAGTTTTAATTGCGATAACTTGTCGTAGATGGTGCTATAATTGGGCGGTTGTTGGCTGGCCTTAGTTGGTGGTGCCGGGTTGGGAGGATAACGCATCGGCAAGAATGGTCCTGGTAATGCGTTACTGTCCAGGAAGGGTGTCAGTTTGACTTTTTGCGAAGAAACTTGCACAAACTTGCCCCCAGTTGGAAAACTTATCCCATTGGTGTGCTCGGTGAATTTGTTATGGTATTGCTGAAGAATTGTTGGCTGTTTGACGGCTCCAGTAGTCGCATAGTTCGTGACTGGTGGCACTGACAGTTGTTGTGGTGGTGTATGGCCGTGTGGCCGATTGAAATCTTGTTCCAAGTAGAACGTCATGTATGGAAGCAGCCGCTTTTGGCGCTCAGAAATTTCCAATTTTGTCGAATCGTTTAATATTGGCACCAAACCTTCTCCGAGCTGCACCTTCTTGGCCATTTGAACTGGCTGTGCGTCTTCTGGCTTGTCATGATGTGTCGTTGTTATTGCTATTGTATACGGAATTACTGCAATGAAGAGAAACATTTCTATTAGAATCGGTATGAGGTTCACAGGTTTCTAGAGTCAATGTTGTTAGCGTTCTAATTACATCTTTCATGTGTTAATTAATTCAACAGGCAAGGTCTCTTTCTTGTTCAAGAAATGTCATTTAGACTTTTACTTCATTCGTATTTTCACGAGCATTGCATGCGAAACATTTTGTAATTAAGTTCGTGTGATTTGAAGATGTGGTGTGACAATAGATAAATGCATAAGACCAAAAGAGGAACTTTGGTTAGCTATTCGCTGTTCGCTTTCAAGCCACTCGCTTGCTGACCCATTCTTAGCGCAGTTATGGTAAACGCGATTTTTCATGATTTTATTTATTGTATTGCTTATTTTCGCGCATTGAGAATTACAGTCCAATGAAATTTGTTTACTTTCTAACTCAGAGCTGCCAAAGGGAGTCATGCAGACGGAATTTACATGGTGGAACATGTTGTAATATGTCTGCTTGGTTTCCTTTCATTATGCGATTTTATTAAATGTGGCATATTAAGCAATTGTTGTGCATTGCAATTGTTGCATTCAATTACTATTATTTTCGTTGTTATTTATTTAATTCTTTGATTCTTTTATGTTTTAAATCTAAATTTCATAATTAGTCTCGTGTTAATGATAATGTTATTATACTGTGCGGTTGGTTTATTGCAAAATAATACATGACATTTTCCAGGTTAATATTGGAAATTGTTGCACGCATTCCGTATTGCATATCTTACAAGGTCGATTGATCTTTTTACGCACGGTAATAACTGTAATTGTAGCAATTTTAAATAGTGTAACTCTAATTGATTTACGCATTGCCAAAGTTTAATATGTTTAGTGCTCTCCAATTAACGATACATGTTGATTTGTTCAGTTCGCACTGACTGCATAAGCTTTCCCATTTTAATTTATCTACCGTGCGCGTCCGTGATGGTTCTTCGTCGTAATCATGCGCCCATTGACTGTGCGTTCAACCTGCATTTTATGTTGTTGAAACATG
This sequence comes from Aleochara sp. GC000083, assembly GCA_030264555.1. Lineage (NCBI taxonomy): Eukaryota > Metazoa > Arthropoda > Insecta > Coleoptera > Staphylinidae > Aleochara > Aleochara sp. GC000083. The sequence continues at coordinate 20,783 of JARJDZ010007976.1, forward strand.
ATCAATGAAGTAATATGTGCGGCGCTGATTAAAGTGGTCTATGAAGTTGCGCCAGCATTTTACGGCCGTTAGTGGCTCGCGCGTGGACGCACTGCGACGATGAGGCTGCCGAACCAAGGAAAGGACGAAATTCTAATTCACTTTCGAAGTTGTCTCGTTTTACGACTTGCGCATGCCGCGCGCTCCTTTCGCAATCGCACGATGCCTTGCATTACTTATTCGGCTGCTCCGAGAATATTGGCTGCATTTCAAAGACGCGCTGCAATCCCATCTAATTCTGCTTATTAATTGAGACGCCGGCAAGAAATTGAATCAACTTCGAGCCGCAAGTTTGCCAAGCACTGAAAGAGCTGCAGTCATCGTTGCATAAAGTGGTTGGGAAATTGAAATTCCTCCAACTTGCGGAAAGTCAGTAGAGCACATTCCTTAAACATTTTGTAAATATGCAAATTTCTGGTAAATATAATTTCTGTATGTATTTGTTTCTAAATTTTCCGGGTTTTTTTGCAAACATTGCAGGTCCGATACAATTGAAAACTGCAAAAGAATTGTAAAAAAATTAAGATTGAGAAATGGATATTTTTATATATTTTTTTTTGCAGTAAACATCCTTGGTTAATGCACGCTAACGTTTTTAGTTGGCAACTTTCAATGTGTTTAACTGATTGTGAGCGTCGATCGATGCAGAAATACCAATCTTATTTACGAGTAACTCGGACATTTGATATTTACTAAGCCATGAATCCCTTTCTCTTTTGCTATTAGAACAATTAGAATACCTTCCGTTTTTCATTCAAAAGTGTCTGCCTTTTGATACAAAAAGATCAATCTCAGTTTATTTTCCTATCCATGCAATTCTGTTACAAACGTTTAAAATGCATTCACTTTGGTATTTCTTACCAGAGTAAGGAATTGGTTATGATAGATGTTTGCTTTACCCGATGATGTTGGGTTTCTTGCTAGTTTGATTTATTATTTAAACGTAGAATATTAATTTGTACTATGGAGGTGTAACACCTAATAAGTAAATCGCATGTAGACTCAGGGAATTCCTGAAGCAAACGTTACAACCTTTCCTTCTAGAATTGCATTCTATGTCAGTATTTATTTGCGTTTCATTAAACACTAAACGACATTCAATGATTCTATTTGCTCGTGTGCACAATTTATTAAAATTTATTTTCTCTGCATTAGAGTACAGTTAGAACTCTGCGATTTCCGCCTTTATGTAAATTACATTTAAGTAGGTTGTTTAAATACTCACAGAAAATTAGTTTCTGCGACGTTTAACAATGTCCAGGGAATGTATAAATCTACTCTGTTGATATGTTCGTAAACAATGTCTTAATTCTATTGATTATCTTTACATGTTGATGTCTGCAAATTTGTAATAATTAAGTGATAAGATCTGTTAGTGCTTATATGTGCTCATTTAAAACAAGTTGCATGGTAAATGTTGGATTTATTTGACGGTTCGTTACTTGTTACGTTGAGTGGATGATTGACAAAGGAAAGGAGACTTGACTTTATGTGTTTTCGTATATTCTACTTTAATAGATTTACTGCGTATTGTATAAATTTAAAAGAATCGTTTTGCAGTTGAAGTAGCCACAAGTAAAAAGTGATTGTTTATAATTTTGTGTACATAGTGCATTCGATGTGATTGTAAACCATTGGAAAGCAGATCGTCATATATTTGGCAGATAACTAATCTAGTTTCAAATTTGGTATGAGACACAATCCTTTATTGTTGCTGATTATATCATGCAAGGCTATTTGTAACTTTGAAATAGACTCTCACATTTTCCGATCTCAACTGGATATCGTGATGCACTCCCCATAATTCAATATGTAAGTCAACGTCAAAGTTTAACGAAGTTCAACTAGAATGGATTTTGTGCAGAATTCCATACAATGAGGGCAAAGTTACTTTGTTGATTTATTATATCGTAATATGCTTACAAGTCTCATGAGTAGTTCTGGGGCTGGTTGGAAATGCAGGATACATATTTAAATTGTGTTGTTTCCACAGCGAAGTGTAATTTTAATGTAATTATTGGGAGATATAAGTTTGGATGAATTTTAAATCAGAATGCTCTTGCTACATGCTGTTTTCAATTGGCAATTTAATCAGAAATGCAGAACCGCAAACGTGTTGAAATTACGGACGAATTGAACTAATTAATAAGTTGTAGATTCCAGTTTTGGAAAGTGGAAATTAATCTCGATAAGTTTATTAACAATTTGACTAATTATTCTACTCGACCGTTCTCGATAATTTGCTATATTTTTAATATGACGCAGGTACTAATTGTAACTAATACAGTTACTATTCAAGAGTTTAATTAAGTTGGTGATTCTTTTGGAAGTTGAAAATTATTAAGTTATATTGTCGTGAGAATATTGCGTTGAAGCATTATCGTTCTTTACAATTTGAAATGATTCAGATGTCGGAATCAGTGAAAGCACATAAAATCCTATTATTAATGATGATCGAAAGCTAGATAGGCGTTTATGATTGTGGGCTGATGTTGTTCAGTTCGAAATACTCACGAATGCTTAGTTTTGTTTGTAAACGACCTGTTGCCTCCGAATAGTTCGTAATGTACATAAATCAGATCGTAATAAAGGATCAAACTATCAGTATTTTCGCGCACCAATGGTCATTACGTATATCATCAAGTGTTGTCCGATTCATTTATTTTATGCGTTCCTGTCATTATTATACAAGTGCTTGTATTTGTTTATTTGTGTGTTTGAAAATATCGATAACGAAATAGTGCATTATATTATGTTAGGGAAAGAAAGCAATATCATAAGCTAATGAATGATGTAGAGGTAATTAAAAAAAAAAATTTTTAAACAATATTTATGGGAAAAATACCATTGCAGTCGAATTAATTAATTTTCACACAACGTACAATGTAATTGTATGTTATCAGCGTCATACATTTGTTAAATTGTCATTGCAGGCAACATTTTCATTTTTGATTACATTTATCATAAAACAAATTGATTTGATCATAATATATCGATTGTTTTATATTTTGATTCATATTCCAAAGAAGATAATATATGATTGATTGAAGCTCTGATAAATATCGGAAATTTCATTGAATTTTTGACTTTGTATTTCACATTATTCTAATTATTCTCACGATCGCAAGGACTGTTGTCATCATTACGCGTTTTCTACCATTTCTTCTCAAAGATTCTCCCATGGATGGATGGCAACTCGCAAAATGTTTGCAATAACCTGACAATAGCTAGCAACAAATTATAATGCGAAATTGAAAAGCAGCAAGAATACATGAAGTGCCCATTCATTACATGTGTTTTGTTTCCTTTTTCGTGTTGCTGCAGTCTTGTTTATGTTTGCATTGGCAGCGAAAGACATTTGTCATATTTCTTTCAAGCATACATCATCTGTTGCAATCCATGCAAATGTGGCTGGCAACTTACAACGAACAATAGTAATTGGCATTTCATAAATCATACAGTTGTCCAATAATTTGCAATAAATGAAATTCACGATCTGAGTTTTTTAACTTGTTCCTGGACTTACAAGCATTGGTTAACAAAAATGAGCAATTTTATGAAACAACTATTTGAAATAAATTTAAAAACAAACAAACCTATATGAATGTTACTGGAGAAAATGAGTAATTAAAAGACAATACACATTCATACGTAGATATAATGATAAAATTAAAAGTAAACAGCGTTAAAATTTAACCATTATTCTTGCATTCATGTCGTTTTTTATAACTGTTATTATTTGTGACAATAAACAATTAGTATTATTATATTTTGTTCAATTGGAATTTAAAGCTACTAGTCTGTTATGAGCATTGAAGAAGTATTTGAAGAATGGATATTTAATCGTTAATAATCATATTTCACGCGCTTCGCGGAAACAATGTGATGTATTATAATTAAGAATAGAAAACAAAAGATCTCGCTAATTAAGGAACATTTAATAACGCGAAATGACAAACATAGATGTTGCATGCGGAAACTTTCTTTTTTTCTCCTGAACTTGGTTTTATATGGCAGTTATTTTTCATGATTGTTTGTTATGAATATAAATTAGATTCTGCTGAGAGGCTTATGTATGCCGGTTTGATCAGGATAGATGATTTATTTCATTATAAAGTTTATTGCTTAAAATTTGTTTAATCGCCGAGTTTCATATAATTTGAGTGAAATGCTTAATGACTACGACTCATTACTCTGGCTTGATTTCTTGTGCTGCACAACAAGTTTAATGTAGCGAAATGGATACTATTCGATAAATGCAGGCAATGTTACTATGCTGTTATATTCATAAAGATTATCCAATTATATACTGAATAGATCTCTATTTAAGGATTATTAAAAATTATTAATTGTTATTCGATATAGGGTGTTCATGTAGGATCTTCAAACATTATTTCTTCAAATATAATAAACCTTTTTAAATTTTGCGTAAAATATTCGAAGATGAGATATATATGTTGTAAAAGTTGGGGTTAACTTTGTCCGTTATCAAAGTGATAAAATTATCAAAATAAATGGTCATTGAATTAATTATTATTGTGGCGGTAATAATGCAAAAACTTATATTAATTAAAATTTCGTTCGACCAGATATTTTCTACACTTACAACAATGTTGAAACTTTCTGGAAACGAAAACGGAATACAATAAATTAAGTAAAAAACAATTAACTTCATAACTTTTCATAGCAACAATTTAGCGATACTTGCAGTTTCTGAAACAAACTGTCACGATGTGAATAAAATTTTTCTTCCTGGTTATTCGCACATTTTTTCGATTTAATTACAGTGTGTTCCCCTTTGAAAAAAAATCGAAAAGTTTCCAAATATGATTTTTTGTCATAAGGCCTTTACCAATAAAAATCCCGTTACGGGAGAAATTATGAAAACCTAAAATTCAACATACGAATTACGCTTATGAGGATTTATATTGTAATTGTGATAAGTAAAAGCATTTTTGACATGGCACTATTCCAACCTTTATTTACTTCTCAACGAATTGTTTATTGGCCATTAATTGGCACTCAAAGCAAATAAGATTGCGCCATCATTTCAAATCGGCACGATCGCTTAGTATTTATTTTTACTATAGAGGGTAGTTTATGATAATATAATTCTACAGAACAATATTTGTTCAATTTAAACATTTACGCGATCGATTCGTGTCCAGCTGCAATCGTTTGGAGCTAAAGTTCGACACGCGAACAACAGCTCTCTACCTCATTCAGTCACTACAACGAATAGGGAATCGAAGAGAGAATGTCACACAAATGTGTTTGTTCATTGCTCTATTAGCGCATATTCTGTAAACACCCGGTGAGAGAGGACGGTCACGTATTATTGCCAACTTACATTTTTCGCGCGGATGAAATCTGTGTGGTCCATTCCAACTTTATCTTGATTGCAATGCGAGTTATTTTCTATGATGAATTTTTATTATCTGGAGATTCTTACACTAAATGTAGAGTCTTTTGCCATAATTAATCTTGAAGTATTCAATAGAATTTATAAATTTTTAAACTAAATTATGAATTCTTTACCTTTCATATTTCATTTTAATCCAGAAATGGATGTAATGAGTCGCACAAACTATTATTCCGATTCGGGTTGTCAACGCTTCGAGATGGATCGACTGAATCCGAGTTGCGAATCGTCCGGCACGAATTGCAACGATTCTAATCCCTTGTACATGTCGCACCTGTTTCGAGGATTCCTCCGCAATTGAAATTGCAATTGCAGTTCTATGATGTACATACTTATTGCGCTTTGGTGGACAATATTAGCACACGCGTTATTTTCCAGTGAAAATTATGGAAAGTTGAAATAAAATTTCTGTTCTGCTGTAAAAAATTGCTTCATCCATCAACTTACCCATCTGAGGCAAGCGAACTGAGTGTTTGTACTCACTTAACGAGAAAACTTGCCATTGTCCGTACCCATCATTGTAACCATGAGCTTGTGATTGCAAACTGCAAAGTGTTGACATTGAAAATTATTTTTTAATTGGATTTCTTGATGCCATTCACTCTAGATGGATGGTCTCTTAATTTTTAGGTGAATAATATAAGATTGAATTTGATACTTCAATTAGAAGCAACTCCTATTTTAATTGAAACAATAATTGAAATCTAAATGAAATTATAAATATTTGTGATTCTGATTTATAAAAGTGTATAGGAATTTCCTTCTGTTCTGATGATAATCTGAATTCGCTGTTGTGGTTTATAATAACTTCTGAATAAGAAGTCGTTTATAATGTCATAATCCTCATCACATAATATTTATTATGAACAATGAATAGGTACTTTACGCCCATTCTTTTATTGCCTCAAATCGAAATGCTATCATCATGCATCACGCATATCATTAATATTGTTGCACAATAAAGGCGTTTATAAACAAAACAAAAAATGGATGGTGAGAACTATTTGAGACATTGATTCACCAAAAGAATGAACTGATAAATGTAAATATAATGGAATGGTAGCTGTTTGAAAATGTGGGAAAATAATGGGTTCATTTATTTTTGCACGGTATGATACGTCGAATTGATTTTTTCCTTTGATAGTCTTTCTGCACCATCGACTTTCGCAATCTTTTCGAATGTGGCACAAGAATACAACGTCATGTTACGTAGGAGGTTGGCGAAGGTTTTTCATTTCAACTTCAATTAATGTCAATTGATTTAATTGCCCTTTATTGCTTTTTTCCCACCGCCATTGCATTACTAATTAAGAGACCAACCATAGAGCTGTTTAGTTTGAACTGGGCAGTTCTAATTTGGAGTGTTGTGCCTCTTTCATTATGGCGTTGCATTTCGCTTTGTTTTAGAACAAAGTCATGCCCACTAAACACCAGTTATGGTACATTATTGCAAGTTATTTTAAGCAATCAAGAAAACGTCGATTGTGACGAAGCAATTTTGCCTTGAACTTCTTGAAAAAGGTAATAGGTTTTGTATGTTTTTGTTGTAACAATTTTAAATTTGCATTTTGCGATTTCCTATTTACTCTTCTTAAGGAACTCATGTAGGATTGGATTGCTCTTAATGTGTTTATTAAGTAAATGAAGAGCGTTGTACAAAGTTTTATAAATAAACAAGAAAGTGTTACATCGCAGTGAGTACAGCAATTGTAGCAGCGCAATAAAAACTAGATGTTCTCCCAGAGTTGCATCCGATTCCTTTATAATTTGCTCGTTCGTGATTTGTAAATTTCTATTTTCTCGCCGACTTTCTCCCATGTTTCTTTCCCGACACCACTATCCAAGTTCATCAAACATCCAATTTTCTCGTTGTATTTAACTAGGTGCATATAAAATCAGTACTAAATCGCGTACATCAATAAGCCAAGCAATATTAATGTGTTTCTTTATTTTTTTGTTTGCTAATTTTAAGCCTGAACGAATTGATTTTCTCAGATACTTTAACTCCATTAGATGCAAATTTTCTTTATTAGTTCTTTGTTGTTAAAATTATTTACACTTATTGAAATGATCTATATATTTCGCATTTGCATCTGGAGATTGATTTGTAATTCATGATTGAGAATCGATGAAGAGTTATCTTCGCTTGCTGCAATTGACGACTCGTTAACCCAACAATAGAATATCCAACAACTTGGTGTCAATACCTGCATTTAACAATAGTGGATTGGTTGTATTATACGGTGTTAATCCTAATAATTCACTTTACATTCATGAAATACAATACAATTTGGAATTAATTCCATTTTCCCTCTATTAATATTGATATTACCACGTAGAAACAAATATTCATTGCAAATATTGATTGCATAATATTACGCTGCATTATTGTGCATTGTTGAGTGACAAATTGATATCATCGTCGTTGATGCACCTGCTTGTTGTCCGGAGGTTTAATTATCATGGTCAGATGGTTTGTAATGCGTTGAATAAAATTTGCATTAAACTGCTTTTAATCGAGTTTACACACATCCTCTGACATATTTACGCAGTTTGCACTAAATCTAAATTGATTGTATTTTTTCATGATTTAAATCGACGAGCAATCTGTTCTTTCTGGCAATCTTATCTAATATTATGTAATTATAGGAATCTTAGTAGATTTGCTTTTAGAATAAATGGAGATTGTCATTGTAAAATATTTTCTTAAATATTTAGGATACCTCGTTCAAAAGTCAACCAAAAAAAATATAGAGATACAATGCAGAATACCATTTACAAAATTTGTATTTTTTTTGGTTAATTCCAATTAAATACACAAATACATTAAATATATTAGAAACTGCGAAAAGCATAAAATTTGCAAATTTATTAATTGAATAATGCCCATTTCTCGTCATAGAATCAATACAATACAATACAATAGTTATAGAATCAATACATTGACAATCGAATTAGCAGTGTTACATATTAGGTTGTTCGGAAAGTCATTTCGTTTTTTTCCCTACAGATTGCAATTTTTTTGCATCCAACTTCACACTTATAATTTTTATATACTTTTGACAACTCATATAACAAGGCTTGCGTGTGAAAAATTTGAAGTAATTCAACGCAGTAGTTTTTGGTGATGCCTTTTTCGATATATTTTATTCTTATACTACATAAAGGGCAAAAGTGCTGTTCAAGTCAGAAAAAAAATGACCGATGAGTATGAAGAAGGTGTTGACAGTAAACCAGTGCCAAAACTGGTTCGCTAAATTTAGCTCTGGGTGCTTTGATGACGAAGATGCACAACGGTCTGGAAGACCGATTGAAGCTAATAAAGGCATTCTTATGAGCGTGGAATTATGCTATTGTCAAAAATAGCAAAAGTTGTTAGACCAGAACGTAATTTAATAAAATATTTGTTTATTATTAAAAAACGTAATGTCAATACATGGCATGCATGATTTATTTTCATATCATTGAAGATTACTTTTATTTTCTTCATTGATCCTATCAAACATTATACTTATTTACTTACGTCCAATTCTCTATTAAGAAATGAGAATAAAATCGCATCTAATTTTTCCTAATATTTTTATAAAAAGTTTTATGGAGACATTTGCTTTTGATTCATTAATCCACATGAGCATTAAACAATTTCGAATTTTACTGAAAAGGTATGAAGAATCACACTAATTGATCTTTGATACGTGATGTAATAATGATTACAATACAACTGAGACTTATAAAACCCGGAAGGCTTGGTTTAATAGAGGCATCATCAGTAACAACACTATGAAATTTAATGTTCAATTTACCATTAAATTCAGTGAATACACACAGGTTATAATATGAAAGTCAATTCTCAATTTAGCATGCTTCTCTGTAATTAGCCGTGAACGCACCAGACTTTTTATTTCATTTATTATAAAATTATTGTTTCTCAGTTTTCCACTCTTTCTTATTTTTTATCTACTTTCGATTTCAAATGTAAAATCTATGAAGAATTTTTATAAATTTAGGTTCAAAATTCAACCTTAAAATTGCAAATTACACCGAAATTACAATAGAATATCTTTTATATTGAATTTCTAGAATATATGTTAATGAAGAAAATTAACACTTGCGAGGACATCTGTTTTCAAGAATATTACAATGTAGATACTTTTTGTGCAATATCCACATATTTTTACTTGGAATATTTCGAATCGTATGCTGAAGTTAATACTTTCTGCGGTAATTGTCCTGTATTATACATTTTCATTTTCTTTCCACTTATTCTAGGCAATTATCCATTGTTATGTTATTTCATCGCTAGCACAGGCAGGTATTGATGAATGCATAATTACACCATTTTGATTTGTTACAAAGTTTCTACGTTATGTAACGGGTAACTTTATTTTCTAAATTCTGAAATTCATTCCAACAATGAATCTACAAATAGATGGTTGCAGAATTTGGCGCACAATACTGAAATAATTTAGTTTACGCATCAATGGGTACTTTGAGTAATACTTTATTGTATTACAAAATGAATTCGATAAATAAATGTATTCCGGGAATAAATTGAATCAGCGTTTAAATTAATAAATTCAGGTTCACATAAAATTCACCTTAACACCAGACGTACTAATTAATCCAATTAGAAATTTAGTTGTAACTGTACCAACTGGGTTCCAGCAACCTTGCTTGTTATTCGCAAGAATAATTATATCAGTTTTGCTAAATTGTATGCAAAGTAATTTAATTAACAGCGCACATACCTGTCCAAAGTTACAAAATTGTGTGGTATTTATTACGAGGAACAAGTGTGCAAGTTGCATTCATACAAAGAGACGGATATTACACGAGATTTCCACTCTGTATTGTATGCTTCACATGCTAAAGCCGTATAATGCGAAATATTTATAATTGGCACAAATTAAATTGGCCAATTAATTGATTAAAATGTTTTGCGGGCGCTTGCTTTACAACTAAACTTGATATGTGCAAATCTTTGCACTGTTTCACGAGTGCCTATCAAGTTTTTCATTCTTGTTATACTATGCAAATATTTTCACTTGTATTATAGGTATTTGTATATCTAGTTATTTGAAAGCGTCTATGTTAATTATATAAATTTATTAAATAAAACAGGGCCATTTTAAATGTTCATGTGGGTTATTTTATTTTTGAAAAGCACCGTTAGTTAGACTAATGTCGGTTCCAATTATAATCATTTATAATTATCGCAAATTGTGGATACTCTCGTTGCCTACCCATGTAAACAAAATTCATTAAAATATTTGAAACCGGTCCTTTGAAACTTCGTCGAATGTTTTGTATTCCTTTTTAAATAATAAATAAATCCTCTTTCAACCTTCTAATCACAATAAAATTGTACCTGAAACAGTAGCTGCAATACATGCATAGTTCTGGAGTTTGAAAATGATTAGATTTTATTTCAAGTTCGACGATCTGAAACGATTAATTGGCAGAAACAGTATTAAGAAAGTACGGAAATGATTCGATTTTAATTTTTGGATAATAAGGTTCCCTAGATGAATCAATATGTAAATTAATTTCGTATTTATCTATAGGTAATTATATACATCTAAAAAATCTGTGTTGCAATGATGAAAGTATTTTATGGTCTTACTCGAAATGGAAGTGAAATGGTATCCGAATTTCGCAATCAGTTTCAAATTGAAACAGAAGTTTAATATTCATTGCTATGAAATATGTGAGGAATTTGTGTTTTTTAAGAATTAGATTTTATTGTAATTTGGAGAAGAAAATTTAACAATAATGAAAAAAAAAATGCAATATGGTCTTTCTTTGAATACAACGCAATTCAAATTTTGTTGGTAGTATTAGTATAGTCTTTTAAACCTAAATATTACTAAAAATAGCGTTTTCTACGAAAATCGGGCAAATAACCTATTATCCTAATATCAAGATCAGTAATATCAGTGCTGTGCCGCAGGCTGGTATCATGTAATATACACGAAATCAATCCAGATTTTCTGCATCTTTCGATTGTTGTAAAAAAATAAAGCTGTTCCATTAAAAAAACATTCCAAAAAACATTGGTCTTTTCCCTTTTTGTGTGATATTCTTTTGTTTTTCTAACCTAAGTAACTATGTTAAATCTGAATACTAGACTCTTGAAGAAATTCTGAAAGCCTGTATAAACAGAGTGTTGATATGCGTGTAAGTGAAGGAACATATTTAAACTATAAAATTAATTACTTAATCATTGCCACTAGAATAATACACGTTTTTGATGTTTTATTTATATTTACAGTGAGAAACGCGTAGGATATTATTTTCTCTGAAACATCTATCATGTTGTACCCATGGGCATTTCACTTCTTGTATCATCGCCAAAAGAAATCGAAGCGTCTTGTTTGTTCGAAAAAATCTGGCATAAAACGAAAGCGTGCCCGCTTATATATTACCTTATTTCACTCTTAGTTTCAATGTAGTAACTACCTACTAGTTACTTTAGCTACTTGATCATTCATGCATGAGCTCAAAGAGTGCTTATTGCAACGTGATGAACAATCCGCGCGCGCGTACATACACATTTGGCACAACGTGCCGGCGATAGCAATTTTTCTGATTTCATTTTTTGCATAATCGTTTTTAATTTGTACGCTCCCAGCAGATATCGCGACCACCTCATAGCAAACATATATTTAAAACGATGCAGATTATGAATGCTTGTTGAAATCGCGCAATTGTGCCTGCATTTTCCGACTTGTTTGCAGTTAGTTTGAATTGTAGTAGCAATTGATGTTTTGTCGATTCTTCCCATTTACTTATTAGCGCACTTAATTCTCTGTCTGCTTTTATTTATTTTTTTTCTGTAGTGAGACAATTTTAAATTACGTGCAGATGGGCCACTTTTATTTTCGAGGAATTTCACAACTTTATTACCTGTTGTTTCAATGGCTGGAACGTCTCATTTGTTTTGCTACTACAATGTAAATACATGAATCAGAGGACTCGAATAAAATACTCGTTGATGTGTGTAATGAATGGTCCATAAATTTTAATTATGATCGCAATAATTTATTAGTGCTTAGCGTAATAGTAATTAACATTAATTTCATATGTGGGAAATAAGGTTTCCAAAATGAAAAGTACTCCATGCATATATAATGTATGTAGGCTGTCCGTTGAAGCAAAACAGAAATTATCTGTTGATTTCTCAGATTGTGCTTAACGATTTAGAATTTCTCCGAAGATATTTGATATTGAAGTACGTCGTTGATTATGATGATTTGCGCCGTCTTAACCACCTTTCTACCGATAGGATATGTAATCATGGAGCCTTCTGTCTACTTGTCAGCCTTGTAAAATTGATGGTACCATTGCTAAACTACGGAATCATTTCTGGTTTATATAATTTACGTAATGTAGTGGTGATCGTCTGCAAGTTGATGAAAGTCGAACCTCCAACTAAGTTATTCGTTCGGTTAGCTAACACGAAGATGACCTGCATGTAAAATTTTGCATTGAATGTTGTAGTATATGTAAATTATTTATGTGGTCAAAAATATGCTGAACTCCTTGACTTTATTTCCGGCATGTTATTTAATCAGGTGCATGTTTCAATTAATTTGCATCCGAAATTACTGCTTCCGAACAAGTGCCCACATTGGATCTTATAATTCTTATCAAGTGAAATCTAATTTTAATCTAATTTTATAAAATTATCCTTTATTAAGTGGCGAATTTAGACTAATTTCTTTGAGTAACAATGAATAATCAAAATTTTGACAATTAGTAAAGAAAAGCCAATTTTTAGAAAATCTAAAGAATATTAAATGGAGATGCAATTTACATTGGATATAAAAAACGACTTTTAAAATTTAGAATTAAAAAAGAATAAAAGCCCTTCTCGATTCATACTCATAAATTGAATGAAAATGATAAATAAAAAATGGAAACAAAAGTTCAAAAATTAAACCTCTAGAATTTAAAGAAATTGAGGTAGTAAAATAAAATATTTGAATAATCAAACTTATTTTCCAATAAATTGACGTAGATAAGATCGCTACAGGCAGTAAATGTGACAATTGTTATAGAAAATTCAGATGTACATTATTGATACATACATATAATATAATTTCTTGTTTTTATATTTCTGAAATATAGAAATTCATTTGTTATTAAAACCTAGTCGTTTGAATTTTATTTCAACAAGAAACAAATGGAAACTACTTTTGGATTTTAAAAACATAAAAATAATACATTTAATTAACTTTATATTATGAATTCGTAGTGATTGAAGTCAATTGGCAGCCTACATCCAATAGAACCGGTGGTACTTGATTTGTTTGCTTGAGCAATGCTTGCAAACGTTAATATTATCCCAAGGTGCATATTCATAAGATTGCTAATCTGGTGCAATTTGCTACTAATGAACTAGGAATCGCTGCCATATGTAACAATTTATTCAGTTGATAACATTATGTTACAAATACAATCTGCATTAGTGCTGTGAAGTTTAAAAAGAGTAGGTTACAGTGTCAACGATATAATATTTCTTGTTGCTGATTTCTTGAGCAATTCATTACACATATTTGATTAGTTATAGAAAAGGAGGGATAACGAAGTTTGTCGAAGATTAATTAAGATACAAATGTAATGTTTATCCAAATAAATGTTTTTTTGTTATTGCGTCCAAATTTAATCAAAAATAGAAAATTAAAACTGGTCTACATGTACCGTACATATTTAGAAAAGATACTACCCATAAAAATTAAATTAATTTTCTCGGAAAATTTTGGATATCTAAAGGAATATGCATATTTTTCTAACAAGTTGCAAACAATTTTTGCGTTATTTGGGTTCATAAACTAACATTCGTGATTTTTTGTGAAAATTTTGTAAATCAGATTTTTTTTATTGTGATTGACCTTAATGCGATCTGTCGTTTGCAACCTTTCACAGATATACAGTTAATTGATGATCCATTTATCAAAACCCCATTAAATTGCAACAAAAAAGCCCTAACTTGCTGATCCTTACTCAACTCGAATTCAACGCACCGCGAATTGAATCAAATTTGTGTTGAAAACTAGCGCATAATCATTGCATTTGAATTGGGCAACACTTGGTAATTTATGAAGTTTGCACGATCACCAACCATCTGTAGTTATGTTCTTACTTGGTTCTAATTATTATAAATTCCAACGTTTCTTCATAACAAACTAGGACCTGTATTTGTTTCGAATATTTATGTAAATCAGGTTCGCTCAATTTTGGAAACTGTTAAGAAAAATATTTCAATATTTTTTTTGTTAATTCTTCCTTTAAGAGTATGTATGTGTCGAAATAATGCCACTCACCCATGATAAGTACAAGAACAAATATCGTTGATGGCAATCTGCACCAACCGGAATTCATTGTCATGCCTGCAGTGAAGATGTCCTCTTTAGTTGGCAGATATTCACTTCGCAGAAAAAAAATCACACAGGTGTCCTAAATTTCCACAGGCGGGTAAAATTCAAGGAGATTCACTTCTCTTTCATCACCGCGAGGGATGGCCACGGTTTCTACTGCGCTATCAGCGCAAACTCTTCACGGTTCGAAGAACCGAAGCGTTCAATGGCGAGTGAGTTTTGGCAGCAACTGCTTAGCACACTGCAATTGCGCATACTGAATGAGTGAACGCGCTTCGTTTGTGTGTTGGATGGTCGCGAGATTGAAAGTGCTTCCTTCATGGAGTTGACTTCGCTTTGGTGCACTCCCTGCCATCCAACGCGAAGCCACACAATCCATCCGTCGATCCACTTCTTCAGCAGTCACATAGGTACATACATCCGCGATTTCTTTCCTTCCAATAACATACTTATGGTAGGCATTAGAACGGTGTGTCACCGTACCGGCCGACTGTTCAGTTCAAAAACTTGACGCCAAAATCAACGATGATTTTGAAACCAGATTATAGCAATTTGGCGTACTATTACTAAATAAGTAAATAAATAGTAGTACGGCGATGGCGGAATAGACATTGGCTTGACTGAATACTTGTTAGCGGTTAATACAGGTTGTACGAAAAAGCAAAAGCAAGAAGTGAAGTGTGCAAACCAGTTGGCAATGTCAATCGTGTTTTCCTTGGCAAGGCCGCTCGTTACAATCGAACCATATCAAACTAATAATTATTTCCGTTGCATTTCTTTTTTTGTGTATGTTTTGTTTGAATGGTCTGTCTTCATAATTCACCAGAAACATGGACGATTATTATTTATACCATAGGGTAACAATGTACCTAGCTCTATTAATTAATTCAATTATTTTCAAATATAAATATGAAATTTTTGATGCTTTATTTTCATGTTAAATTAATAATTGCTGAAAATTTGCAAAATAATGCCAAATAATTAATTTCAAACTTTTACAACGATTTTTTTATAAATAAGTGAATTTTAAAGATTTTTGCCAGAAGTTTTTTTACGTACCAAGAAAATTAAGTTTTTTTTTCTTGAGACATATAATGAAGAGATCAAACAAATTGAATATCAATTCTTACTTTCATGGAAATAATTGCAAATTCACCTGACGATTTGAGACTGTCATTGAAGGGTAATCGATTACTTCTGATTTAAGCAAATCATAATTTAAGGAAACTATTTCTACACATATACAGGCTGTCTCAGCTATCGTGTCCACCCCCTTTATCTTCTTCATTTATCAGAATTTCTTCATAAAATTTGGCACACTTATAGATATTAATCTCTAGTTTTAAAATATTTATCCA
>JARJDZ010007977.1:0-22985 GCA_030264555.1 Aleochara sp. GC000083
AGGGACTGAGGGAGAAGGGATTGCGCCCTACCAGCACCCCAACCAGGTGTAGAAGTCAGTTGGAATCGAGTCGCCGTGAAGTAAAGACGAAAATTGTGCAGTTTTTTATATAGTTTTTAGTTATTAAAGTTTTTAAGACATCAGTGTATTTCCCTCATTTCCCACCTTCACCCCTACATTACCATCAAGCTTCATGGTCAATTTAAAATGGTAAGTTATATTTACAAAACAAAATATCATCTTAATCAGCAAACACCTCTGAAATAATTGAAATTGTTTTGCATTTCCTTGGCATTTCATTAGATCAATTTCAAATGGTGATTTCTTCATCTAATGGTGAAATTGTGCCAGGAAGTATCTAAGAGGAAATATTTTCAAATATCTTCCAGATTGGAACTTAAATCAGATCTTTATCTTGTATCAAGTGTAGCAATATAGAATGGTAACATCACTTATTGTTTGTTTCTTCATGGGAATTTTGATTCATTAGACCACTCATCAATGAAGATTCCTTCTTCCTCCTTCTTCCTCCTTCTTCTTTGTCTATGAGAATGTAGGTAGGTGATAAGAGGAAGGAGCAAAGGTGAAATCTCCTTTCTGGATTTCATCCAGCTGTAAGCTGCGAGCGAACACATCAAGCAAACGTGGGGCAGCAAAGTGCTTCGTGTGCCCGCCAACCGCTTGTCTGCTTTAATCCACCCTTGACATGACCAGAACCGGGCTGAGCTGCCGATGTAGAGTGCAGATACCAGCCACGAGCAACGCATCGGAGATCTACTTAGATTCGGACAGATGGACGGACAGGACAACGAGAAACACTTATAAGGTACTGATTGATATTGAATCGCTGGGGTCGTGATCGCCTTTATTGCTGGATTCCTGGAACGAGCGTCTGGCGCATTGATAGTTCTGCCGATTGTTCCACGTTCGATATTGAGTTCGGGGATAATGTCGTCTCCTGCAAAAAGAAACCAGAAACGCGAAACCGGAAAACGTTTTTTATTTTGTGGTCACGTTCAAGGACCATTCATTTTTGTTTCATATTTTTTTAGGCCTAGTATGATTTTGAATTTTTTATAACCTAACCAATGTTAAGACAATCTAACTTATCAGAATTAAGTTGATTTTTATAGAACTGGAATTAGTGGATGATTTTTTTCTTGAAACTGATAAAAGATAGAAAATACGCTGATTATGCTATTATAGAATATTTATGACTTCTCTTGATAAAATTTTCAAAATTTTAACCAAAGACTTGACTTATAGCCTTATCCAACTTCGTAGGCAATTTTAACTGCAAAATTTAAAGATTAATTGAAGGATCCTTATGAATCCTTCTTAAATTGATTTTTATATCGATTATAATATCATATCGGAAATTGTTAACAAAACATGATGTAAGACGACTATTACATCAAAACACAATTTTAATTCTTGATTTTCAAGATGAATCCCTTATAAAATAAAAATCACTTAGGAATGATGTTCACTATCTAGCCAAAAATGAACTCCTATTTATTGTTTGATGAACCTTGAACGTTGTTTAAATCAATATTATCTATCATAATTTATGATATTCTGACTTTAGTTTAAGTAAAATGGGATTTGATATTTACAAATGGAAAAACTGGATTATTTAGAATTCTGGCATTAGATTTTATCCTTTGATTATCCTTTCTGCAGACCATTTAGTGATAATTTAGAATATGTTCATTCTGTACAAAACCATATTGTATCCTTATCAACCGAGATGCATACACACGTCCTTTCTCATTTGACACTTATCAGTGGACCAAAATGGGCAAACTCAAAGAAGCAATCTGCACCCTGCGCCATCACCAGCATCTTGCATAGGAAAACGTCACGTTTTCCTTTAACATGGCATAATATAATCATCATCACAAGTCTCTTGCATCTGCAAATTGCCCTGCCTTGCATCGAATTCAACTCGACAAGCAAAATAATACGTGGCAAGGACGAAGGATGCCGTCAGGACTCCTCCAGATGCACTTCGAATGCAAGTCGAAACGGCATAGATTCATATTATTCGGGCGTCATCGAGAGCGTTAGGATGCGGCATGCAGATGTTTGCCGACTAACGACATTAAGTATCAATTTCGCGCCACCCCTCAAACACCGCCACCCACGCATCTAATGGCAGCGCACACAGTGAGACATCAAGCGCTTTGACGCACATTCAATGCGAATTGTTCGAGTGTCGTCGTCGGCGGCGGCGGCGGTGATGGTGGCGGCGGCCATCATTTCGCCACCTCGATGGTCGAGGAGCGGCACGACGCTTAATGCCACCCCCGAGTCCTGACAGCAGCCGTTATCCTGTGTCGGGCGCGCTGTGTGTACGTCGTTACTCGTTAAAGCCGCCCCCGGTTGCTGTCTCCCGTTTGATGCTGCTGCATGTTATGCACTTGTGCATTCGTGCTCTAATATCGTTCGCTGGCCACCTTATTAGATAACAGCCGGATCAAATTACATGCGAGCCTCGCGCAGGAAACGGGCCCGCTTAGATCTTATTTGTCGGCCATTGCTTACTGACTCCTCTTCATTAAGTCGCACTTAATTACACATTGTGATTTCCCCACAGTAGTAATTTTCATGGGTGATTAAAATAATGGGCATTGAAAATGTTATGGTTTTGAAAAATTTCATAAAAGGTCACTTCAAGAAAGTTTTATGCCCCAAATTGGTTCGTCAGAAAAAGGTTACTGAAATTAATTTGTATCGATAAATTATCAGATGATTAAAGAAGATTAAGTGCATATTTTGCAAAATATTAATTTGATTCAAGTGACAAATTATTACTAATTTAAAAAATTCAATTTTTTTGTGAGAAAACTTCTATGGCCAAAATACCAGCTATTGAAAATGTTATAAATTAGAAATATTTGACATTCAAAAGTAATAAAAAAGACTAACAATTCAATTATCCTGTTTAACTACCATGTGCTTATTTCATGATCTTATCCTTGCAAAAATTCAATGTTCTATCCTTGAAATCTGATTTGGAAATTTGAAAGAATCAAATTTTTGAGAAAACCAAATTATTTCCTTGTTATCACAAAAGGATTATATTTTACTGAAGAAAAAAAAACATTACATTAGAAAAACATAAATTTTGCGAAAAGTGAAAACTTCCTAATCCAAAATTCTAAATTATTTAAAAATGATTAAATTAAAAATATATTTATTTACTTATGACATCTTACAATTTCATTATCTTATTCCTAATGTGTTCTTTGAGGTGTTTTAATCACTGACTAAAATATAATCTTCTATCCTTAATACTTAATATAGAAATGTAGAATTATTTCAAAATTATCATAAAATATTAGTATATTTTATTAAAAAAGCAATTGCAAAAACATAATATACTATCCTGGAAATCCAATTTGAAAGAAAAATTTAATAGAATCAAATTGTTGTCATAGAACATTAATTTCTAAATCAATAAATAATAGAATACAATCAGAAAGTATAAATTTTTAAGTAATCATTTCTAATCATTTATAATTTTGAGATCTTTCATATTTTGGACTTAGAAGTTATGATTCTTTGAATTATCTACATAAAAATATATTGCTCTACTAGAAAAAATATATAATTTAAAACTGCAAAAAGATTTTCAATTATTGTTGGTAACCTATCAAAATATATTTGAAATTTGTCAAGGTAATTAATTCGTAAACCAGTTTTATCAAATCTTAAAGAAATGCAATTTTCTATCATTGAATACAGATTATGGAAAATTGAAAGAAAAGATTTTCCATACATCAATTATTTCTTTATCATCCATACTGTACACCTTTTTCATGTTGGTATTAAGATTATTCTTTGTTTTATTATCTTGATAAAATGGATATTTAATTTTCCTAGAACTAGATTTCCAATGAAGGAAAAACTCATTATTTATATTCGTTTCACTCTAGAAGAAAATTAAAATACAATCTAAATGTTTTGCACATCGATCTTAAATTCAATTTACATTGAAGAAATGTATGAAATTCCATCATTCCAATTCCAGAAATGCCCCCATACAACAATATGTAGAGAACGTCAAATATCAAGTCCCATGAAGCAGGAAAACGGCAAACGAGGAAATTGTTTTGTTGCACGGCAAAGCACAAAGAAAAGAAGTACAATAAAAGAGCAAAAAACGAACCAACAACAACTGCCAATAGCCGTACAGAATGGTAGCTTCATCCAGAAAAGTGTACTCTCGAAGCATGCATATTTGAAGCATTGCAAAATATTTTTCATCAAATAGTTTTCTTATTAAAGTTCTCTTCTTGATGCTACCAAGCTTCTTCATTTTCAATCTCTTTCATTCAATTTCTTGTTATTAGAAATAATAATTATTATACATTCTTCTGCTTTGTACTTTTTAGAAGGATAAATCTGGAGGATCCTTTTTACAACAGTGGTCCCAAAACTTTTCCTTTTATATTTAAAAGTTCCAAACTTAAACTTTAATTTATCCTTGAAACATTTTGAACTGAAAAACATAAGTTGACCTTCATATGACCTCAAGCTTAGTAATCAGGATTTAAAGGATTCAATTTTTTAAATTCATATCCACCCTGTTTATTTTTCCAAAAAATACAACATCCTTTAAAACCATCAGGCTAAAACTTCAATACAAACGATGCATCCCTTTCTGAACTAAACGAAACCAAAAGGCTCTTCTTTGTCTGAGGACTAACAATCCTCCGCCATTTCTCTCTGCTTTTCTTATCCTGTTTCCTTGCTGCACCCCCTCGACACACCTACCACCAAACTACATGGCATTGACAGGACACGTTAGGACTGTTTGAACCGGCCACTTATTGTTTTCCCTCCTCTTCCTTCCGCTTCACTTCCTTGCTGCTTGTTGTTCCACGTTTGGCGCTTCGTCCCGTGAAACATTACGTTACGCCGCCTGCCTCTTTCATACGCAGGTATATACGCCATCATCCTTCGCAAAGAGGAGTTGTATGTGTCCTGAATCCGGGCCCGAAACATCGCGCCAAACATGAAGAGCGCGCAGCGAGCCAGTCACTCGCTTTAATCTGATCGAATTCCCATGAAATTTGATTTCATATCAAAGGTGAGTTTTCTTTGACCCTTGCCCTCAATGTGAGCCCCACGCACACACGCATGGGTCGGAGGGATGTTGCAGTCGTCCAAGTGGACCCAGAGGGTTGCTTGAGGATGGTGAACAGGAAGGTGCCCAAATTTATAATGAAAAACATGAGATTTCGTTTAAATGAAGATGTTATCCTTTAGAATCTGATACACAAATATTTGGGGATATTAGGATATCATGCAAATTAAGGAAAGGTAGTATAATTTCTATCGTTATCTTCATTCCCAGAATCCTTAATAAAAAGGTTGATTTTTAGGAATGGAATTTTGAAATTAATTTTTAGCAAAATTATATTATTTATTTATCGTGTAGCTATCGATAGATTATATTATTATATTATATTTTGATTTATGAATTTATACATTTCTTAACAAATGGAAATATTAATTTATTGTAATTTTATGAAACTTGAAGAAAATGTTGGTTCAATCATCACAATTGGTTCAGTAGTTTTTAAATAACATTAAAAACAATTCTTATCAGAATTTATATTAACAATTGTTGATCTGGAAAACTGGCTAAAATCTTAATATTGGAAACAACAAAAAAGCAAATTATAGGGTATCTTTCAAATCTAGGAATAGACTTTTTCAATTAAAGTCATAAAATTTGACTAACAAATACATTAATAAGGCAAAATTTGAAATGTACCCAGTAAAACAAGTAATAAAACTTCTAAGCAAATAAAGCGATCGACTTGATTGTACTTTATATTTCTTGAATTTCAGTTAATTAAGATTAATTTCAATTACTTATTCACTTGTATAAATGTTTTTAATGCAATTTTCTAAGAAATGCAAAATAATTTATTTGTAATGTTTTAATCATGTTGTACTTCATATTATTAACCAGTTCAACTTACATCATTAAATCCAATTCAGTAAATTATAAACATATGAATCAAAAAATTAAAATGAATATTAGTAAATTTAAAATTAACTTTTAAATTTTGCATAATATTCAAGAATATATTAAGGAATTTTCCTTTATTTTTTTACCGAAATGTTATCTTAACATCTGCAAGGATAATGTGAAATGTCTTCAAGGCTAAATCATAGTTGAAGGTCGAATTTTCAAGAAAAATAGCGAAAACTCCTGAATGTAAATCAAGAAACCAATAAAATTTTTATAGTCCTGTTTGGAATAAAGAACAAACTATTAGATTTGATATCCTCCAAGGGACATTTACATCTTGGAGGTGTTACTAGCAATTTTATGACCTGTGAAGTTTTTTTTTAGAATTTTTGTTAGTTGTTTATAAATCTTAATTCATTTTCTTCTATTCTTAGAAAGAATGCTCTGAATTGAAAATTTTAATTATCTTTCTTATATTATTTGAAATATTCGATAAATTATCTTTCCTATTAGTTAATTTCTTTCAAAAATTTGATTTCGTTTTTGAGTATCTTTCTCGAGTACCAAGTATATACTAAATGCTTTGAAAGCATTTGTTTTTACCCAAAATTTATTTATTATCCTGCAAACAATTATTAATTCATATTAACATCAGGACATTTCCTGGTGTTAATCTTGTCAAAAATTTAAAATATTTTTAATAATCCTCCCCTCTCAAGTCCTCCTCCTTATATTATCCTTGGACATGTTTGCTTGTTTGTTATTATCCGGAAACTTCAACCATAAAAAACGAGGAAGTTCACCTGGGAAGTAAATTAAAAAGCCGGCAAATACTCAAAATACCAACACCCCAACCAAACCAGGCTTCCACCCCGCTGATATGAATCGCAAATAAAGAAGAAACCTGCAAGATATGAAAAAAACGAAGTGTCACATCCTTCCAGAAGCAAGTTGCTCCTTCTGCACTTCCATGCACTGCTGGGGGCAGCATTACGTTCGTACACTATCCAACGAGCTTCCAACGCGATATTAGATATGAGTATGATATGCGAACAGGAAGACGACTCCCCTCTGTCACACCAACGTATAAAAAAGGACGAATTTACAACAGGAGGCAGACGGCAAGGAAAACAAGAATGGAGGATAACGAAAAAATGGTGGAATTGTTTGAAACATACGGCACGGGGAAGGGAAAGTTTAAAGGAAATGAAAATGAAACGGAAATGTAAAAGTGAATGTGGGAGAGGGCGCGCGCGCTCATCCAGGACCAAGCAAGGACGATGCGGGCCTGTCTGAATATGATGGAATGCCGGAAGGTGCCGTTTAGCAAAGATTTGCTACGTGCAAAACTTGTCATAAAAGTGAAAAATAAAAGGAGACGGATACAAAATGAAAGAATAAAGGATAAGGGTCAATATTACGAGAGGAAATTGCATCGTATTTTTTCATGTTTTGTCTTAGATTTTCCCGAGGTAAAATTTTGATTAATTTTTAAATATGACCTTAACACTTTTTTTAATATCCAAAGATTTTTTAAAATTTCATTTACATCTATAATTTTCTCTCCATCTCTTTATACATTATTAAATTCAATCAAACTCATTAAAAGTCCTTAATGAAATCTTTCTATTTTTCTGAAGTGTTCTGTCTCATATTTTCACTGTTAAAATCATATTAACCTTGAATTGACCTTCATTTCAAAAATTTTGCTGCACAAGTCAATTTTAAACTGAAAACGATTTCCACCACGAAAAATTCTTCAATGGTACGTCCTTTGATGGTGTTGGTCCCAATGTGACTTTTATTACTCAGCATCGCGATCAAAGTGTCAAAAAGGAAGAGAAGAAGTGCCTGAAGTTGATATGATCGAATGGATTTTTCCTACGAGTGTGTTTCGACATTCGACGAGACTTTGATTACACTCTGATCTCCTCATCTAGCCGAGGCTAGTTTCCTCGTTTTTCTTCCGAGTCTGCCGGTCACTAGTCGTTGAATTCGGCTGCTTCGTTGATTTTCATTGGTTTTCAGTGGCATTCGTCTTGGCCCATACGTCCACTGGTTTCAGTTAGTGACCATCGTGGAAGGAAAATGCAGCAGACGGTCGTTGGTGGTCGTTGGCGGTCTTCGAACGAGCGCGAAATGTTGGCATGTCGTGAATGACACTCTCTTCTTCTTCTTCTTCTTCGTCCTGTGGGCATCCAGGTCCTGTCCGTTGGGACAGTCGCTAACGAAGGTTGACGCTTTGATTGCCTTTTTTCCAACGCTTGAAATCGCAAGTATAACTCATTTCTTTGTTCGTTTGCTCGGAAATGTCCAAGAGATTAAATAAATAAAAAAACAGGTTTAATTGCAGGAAGTTTCTAAAGCATCCGAAATTTCAAACGGATTTTTAACTCAAGATTTGTACAGTTTTTAAACAATTTCTTCGTTACTGTTTGATTAAAATAATCCTTGAAGTTGGCAGAAGATTTAAATTTAAAACTAACTATTATATTCCATTTTTGATGTTTTTGCTAATTTCTGTAATAGGAATATTACGTCTCAATTTGATTTTTCACAATATTTTGAATGAAATGAACTCGAAACTTTATCCTTGCACTTTTTCACTTCCAAGTTAATTGTAAGAAAGCCAATGAAATTTTAAAACAGAAATATATGAAGATTCTTTTCAAATGAACTTTTTTGCAAAGTTCAATATATACACAAAATCCTGCTTTTAAAATTTTTAAAATTTGATATAATAAATATCTATTGAACAAGAAGATAACGTCAATTTGATCTTTTAAAGAAAAAATCAGAATAGCTCAATAATTTGATAAAATTGCAACACAAATCTTTGGATTTTCTGTGTAAACGTTTCACTTTTATTGAATATCCCTTTCAACAATGATGAAATATTCATCTGGCTTCATTTTCGATGTGCTTAATATTCACAATCGCATAGTGAATAAAGATGGTTCTGCAATCGTCCATCCAATGAGGAGAAGTACGGGTCGATGGTAGTGAAATTAAATATGGATATGATTCTCAGAATTTGCATAATCAATTGTGCTCGTGGCTGCTCCTTCCTTGGGTCACAGGATTATGAATCCGGACGAATCCAGAAACGAAATCCAAAAAAAAAGAACCGAATGAAAGAACACAAAACGGCGCTCGCTTTCAAAGATAAATGATATTCATGAGGGATCTTATTGAATCGGCACGAATTATTTCCATAAAAAATTCGCAAAAATAATAAAAGATTAATCAGATGCAGGAGGCGAATATTTTCGGCGAGTAATTAATGCAAATTGTATTTTTCCGTCTCTGAAGGAAGATATCCACACAAAGGCGAATCAAAGTGCATTTGAACACAAAGCGAAATTATCCTCCATTTGCATATTGTCGATGCGCACTAATATCGTAAGTCCCGAAGGTACAAAGTCAAGTTGCAAGGAGTAAAAGGCAGGAAGCACGCCGGATGATACAGGAGTGATGAAGTTACGGGCGCGGAATGCATGTGATATTTCAAAAGAACGCCGACGCTTCATTGTTCCCGTGCAATATTCGGGATACCAGAGGACGCATACGATATGAGCATATATCAGCCGATTGACTTACATGCCGGCAATTTCAATGCGCTTGTTTAATGTACTTCCTCGTTAATGTATCCCGAACGGCCCGAACGCGAAGATGCGAGCGTGTATGCCGAGAGGCTTCTTCGACAGCCGTATCAACATCATCATCATCATCATAATCATAATCATGGACGTGATCAGCGGCAGCAGCAGACGGGGAAGTCGACAAGCTGAAGCTTGCGCGCAATATTGGAACAATACTCAATTAACTTGCTTGTGATCAAAGCAAACACGTCTTTAATAGTTCCAATCTTCGGGGGAGGTGGATGTGCTCCAATTGGAATTGAACCGAAATCGGGGATGTTATAGGGGATGGTGGAACATGTGGAGCTAATATTAGTTGATCTGAAATATCTAATTTTGGAATGTTGATCTTTTTTGAAGAGGAAGTAATTATACTTGTGATAGAATTTTTTTGTTAAATCTGCTGGTTGTTATCCTTAAAAGTTTTGAGATTATAATGACATTTGGATTTTGAAATCATTTGCTGATTAGAGGGTTGATACTTAAACCTTTTACAAGTTTTTAAACCCTTTATTGCAGAGGTCATATTTCATTATAAGTTACAAAATCACGAATTTTTTGAAGAAAATGAGGGTCACCAAGGAATATAGTAAAATGCCAACTTGGGTTTATTTTCATTTATCCTAGTATTTTTCACGGGGAACTCAAAAAAAAATTATTCTTTGCAAAAAAAGCAAAGAGTCTTTGCACATTTCGCAAAAATTTCAGAAAATTTGTTTGTCTCCGATTATGTTCTAAATAGGCTAGAAAATATTTTGCACAAGGAACTCAAAAAAAAATTATTCTGGCCTTCTAGATTCACGAAAATATAATTTATAGCCATTTGAAGTTTCTTGCAAAAAGGCAAAGGGGGAGTCTTGGATATTTTGCAAAAATTTCAGGAAAAATTTTGTCTCCAATTAAGTTCTAAATAGCCTAGAAAGATAGTCCTAACTCCACTACACCTTTTCCAATTGTAATTCAGAAAGCATCAGTTATATTTCAGAGATGAAAAAAATGAAATTCAGGTTTGTTAAATGTAATTGGGAAAGTATCAAATGATATTCAGACTTGTAAATATTATTTCAGAAAAGGTCACTTGTAATTCGGAAGCAGTAAATATAATTCGGAATCATAAAATTTATTTCAGAAATTGTCATTTATAATTCAGAAAAGGTGAACGGTAATTCAGAAATGGTGATTTGTAATTGAGAAATCGTATCAAATTTAGGTTGTTTTTACTGCAAATAGAATTGGGCACTAATCAACTGTCCCTAGCAACTGATTACACAATAAAATGGAACAACACTAATCTGAATTGCATTTGATAATTTCTGATTTTCATTTGATGTAATCTCAATTACATTTGACAAATGTGAAATACATTGGTGTTTTTCTGAATTGCAATTTACTATTCTGAATTACATATTATATTTTACTTATATAACTAATTACAACTGGAAAAGGTGTAGAGCAGAAGTTATAACCATTTGAAATTGTTTGCAAAAAAAGCAATGGTAATTTTAAGGACTACAACAGAAATCATTGAGTTTGAATACTTTACAAAATATGATTTCTGTAAAATGTATGCAAAACCAAGAATAAAATTATATTGATAATATTGATAATATTGATAATATTATATCCTATTTTTGTTTTCCATTCCCACAACTTTGAGTATTTTCATCAAAATTCCATTCCACCCTAATTATTCGCTATACATTTGCACACAATATGTATCGAGACTATCTTTATTGCATACGATGTAGCACACAAACGCACCCCACACCAACGATTTCAACATAATATTGAAATCTGCACACACTTGGACCAATCTGCATGCACTCAGCATGCAAGTAGGTTCGCGAACCATCATCGCACGGAAGAGGAAAGGCAAACCAAGTAAGGCGAACGAGCCATATGCCTTTCCTTCGGGAAGAACCACCCACACACACACACACACATTTCGTTGTTAGCTCATCGCGGCTATTATTTCAATGAATGGATCGGGGGCGGCAAAGACCTCGGCTTGCTTATGCCAGCTCTCAACTTCGCTCTTGTCTCTGCGCCCATCTCGGCGCTCCCATCAAATGTTTAATGCAAACACATATTCCACAATGCACATGCTACGGAAATTCACTTTAATTACTCTTTGACAATGTTAAACATTTGCTTTTGTTTGTGCTTGCTGCTCGCGCGCTCCTCTCACGATTCCACGATTCGCGTTGTCGATGTCTGCATGGATGGATATTCTGGTTACTTGTCTGACACCCAAAATATCTTTACGTGTGTGTGTGTGTGGGCCACGTAAGGATTCGGCTGGATATGAAATTGTCGAACGCAGAAACGATACAAATTCAACGGTTCATGTGGAAGATACTGATGAGTATTTGGATCAAGATGGTTATATGTATAATGGTTATTGGTGTCTATGGTTCGCAGATATCAACATCTTCCGGAATTTACCAAAATTTTAATTGGAGAATTTCATATTTTTAGTTGTGGTTCATAGATTATCAATTAAAATTCGGAAAAAAATAAATCAAAATTCAATGAATTGTAATCCAGAAAAAGTTACTTTTAATTTAGAATTCAATAAATGTAATTCCTATCATGAAATGAAATTCTGATATTATCTACATATAATTGGCCAATTTGAAAAAGAATTATGATTAAAAGAAGTGTCACTAATCTGATTTGCATTTGAAATTTTCTGAATTTCATTTGATGTATTCTCAATTTCGTTCTAATCGAAAATACATTTTTTACTTTTTGAATTACTATAAGAGAATCAATGTCCAGCAGTTTAAATTTTGATTTAATAACAAAAACACCATCACATTAAAACCAGCAAATGAGTATCCTCAGCGAGGATTAATTGTAATAGAAACAACGTTACCCTGGCAAACAACGCACCAATAAGAAGAAGTGGAAGACACCAGAGAAAAGAAATAAAAATTCCAGACGCGCACCGCTTTTAAACTTTTTCACTCGCGCAAACAATCCATCCACGTCGAAAACGTTCGCGACTTTACCACTTTTCTTTTTCCCTTCCTTCCCGTCTTCTTTTTCCAATGCCTTACTTATCCTTTTCCCGCGCTTCCAACTCGCTCCCCTTTCTCGCATTTCCACCATTGTTTCCAGCCATCTTCAGCAGGTTCTTGAGCATTCAAAACACTTTCGCCTCCCCCGCCGAAAAATGCGCCGAAAATGAAACGTTCGAAAAGTGACACTAAAAGGATAACTACGAAACTAAACTAAGTCGAAAAAAGCGTGCGCGAAGAAAAAGTGCCAAACTTAATTTCAGCAGGGAGCAATACTTTTCGCGGCAAGTTTTCCACTGTCCTTGCTGAATTTCCAGGACACAAGTGGGTAATTATAACCGCAGCGAAATGTGAAAGGGTTGTGCGTTTACGCTTTGGTAACTTTACCTACCTGCCTGCCCCACGGTGATGCTGGCGAAAATAAAGGAGGAATTTGGCAGAAGGAAATGCGAAAAAGTGAAGGCGAAAGGTGCAGACGAGTACAGGACGAAGGACGAAGGTCAAATTTAAACATAAGGTCCAGGTTTCATTGCTTCCACGTTGCGACAGGATAATTTATAGCTTGTGTTTGGTGATGGGGTGTGTATGTGTGCAGAGGGTAGGATGGTTGAGCGTGGGTTCAACGAAGGATGGGCCTTCATGTTCTCATATCCCGAGCAGGTCCTTAAAATCGACCGCAAACAACGCAACAACTTTCGATCGCTCTAAATTTAACGAGGGTTAATTCACCGTTTATCATTTGTGTCACGCATAATTGACTCACAATCTGTGCGAAACTTTAATGATTTTAATTAACAAGTCTTTGAATCAATAATCCTCCAGATATCAAAGAAGAAATATTCCTTTTTTAATGAACGTATATATTCATCGTGTTTATTCATCTTTTCATTGGTCGATTGAGGGACCCAAATTTCTTGCTATCACAAAAAATTTCTACAATTTAAACATGGAATAAACTTTACTGAAGCAAAAGAATATCTGTTCCCTATATAAATTTTAATCCCCAAATATTTTTTGTAAATTCAACCAAATACAAATACTATCACCCACTCTATATAATATTTTTTGTCACGACATATACAATAGTATTCCCAACCATTTCAATAGTAATTGCTACCTATTACAATATGCAGATGACACTGTTTTAATATCGCACGNAACAAACCCTCCCTAAAAAACAGCCACTACAAAAGAAAACCACACACACCCTCAATAAATATATTAGGTCACCGTATTATTCCACTCCCCACTGCAAAATATTTAGTAATCACACTGGATACTAAACTGAAATTTACCACATACAGTAAACCAATCAAGCCAAAAACGAAAACAAGAGCCGGTTATTCTCGAAACCTCACGTATAAAAAAGCTGGCATTAGTACCCCAACAGCAACTCGACTTTACACAGCAATATGTCGTCCCATACTGGACTATGCGTGTCCTTGTTTAGTCCTATCCTCCACATTGGCAAAACACAATTTTAAAATAGCAGAGAGATCAGCACTAAGATGTATTACCAAAATCAGACATCCCGATAATCCAATACATAATATATCTAATCCGAACCTATATATCAAATGCAATATCCAACCTATTGAAAACAGACACCCTAGCCTAATATCCAAATCACTGACCAAAGCCCCAAATCTACTCACCTCTATTGAGCCATTTGTTCTTCATATTCCTCCAGACCACATATCCCCGTATAAACAAACACCTACTTCAACCTATCAATTCCTATCGACACTTCATCACACATCATCCGAGCAAGATAACTAAAACTATATGTATGTATTATATTGAATAGTTCACAAGGCTGAAAGACCTATGGTCGATGGCTAGTTCAAGAGAGGTATAAAACACCTCATTTTCGATAGAAATATATTTGTAATTAAATGTAATTAAAATTCTCTTGACAAACTATGTAAATAAATAATAACAATTATTTTAATATTGAATTTTGTTTTTTGGGAGCTAGAGCATACCGAAAATTTTCATTACCTGCTGTATTGCAACTTCCCATTTCTATCGTGTAAATGCTTTATTATATATTTAAGAAACAAAAATAGTGCTGTTTTAAAGTTTCGTCTCATTATATTTGTAGTAATAAAAAAACAACATGATTCGTCAATTAGATGAGTTTGTTCTAAACAAGTTATTACGCAATTCATTTCATCTAATTAAACATGATTCTTCAACTTCTCTGGCATAACAAACCTAGTTTTACTGCACACAAAAAACAATGAAACAATGAGATGACTATCAATGACAAATTGCCATTAAAATACATGTGTTGTATAATAAGCAGAAAATGCACTAAAAAAAGAATCTCACATGCCTGGCAGAACTTCCCGTTTGCTTCCTTCTTCAAATCTTTGGTTTTAACTATATATATACCATTATTTTGAGTAATTTAGTAATCATTTTCAAGATTTTATCTGCAGGTGAATCGAAAAGGAATAACAAAAATTGGATAACTTAATGGATTCGACTTGTCGTTAAAATTTATATTATGCTAGTATCTCGAGTAGTTGGAAATCTTTCCTTTCTTCTGACATTATGTTACAATATGTTGGCGTGCGCAATTCAGTAATGTGGCACAAATTTACTTCCTTATACTTCCTCTGTTTACTTCTTCCTTCTGTTATGGAAGGTAAAATAATGGTTGTGATGTTGTAAGTTTTGCTCATTTGGGTTATTCTTTTTGACTTTGTTGACGTCTCTTTTATTGTTCATGTCTGTAGAATTCACTACTCATTAAGGAATACTGTAAAAAGATCATTTGAACTACAAGTCATGAAGTTACTTGAATAATAAGGATTTTAATGTAATTGTCATTTGGTAATTTTTTTACCAGAAAAGAGTTGCACGAGTTTCAGGAAGACTCAAATTTCAAATATCAGCAGTATCACAATTTGTTTTACGTGGTACGTTATTGTCATACATAAATATCAAATCTTGGAATCTATAATAATCAGATCTTTATTCACGAGTGCTCATTGTTTTTACTCACAAGTGAAATTAACATTTTTCTTATGACGTCAGTTATTTTTTTGTGAATAATATTCTAATTTTCTCACTAGGTGACAGAAAGCATAAGCACCATATCAGAGCATGTAAAATAATAATAGTAGATTATATTATAAATGTGAGAAATGCATAATTATGTTTTATCATACCGGAAAAAAGAAGTAATTGTTGCTATAATTTCTGATATGTCATGTCACAAGTAAATCATCAAAATCTTGTGTGACTTGCTACATCATTTATTTTTTTCAAACCCTAAATATTTGAAACCTCAGTAATAAGCACGTAATTTTGTGAGTTGTAATTCATTTTAGCCACAAGTAAAAAAAAGGTGCTCATTTCGCCAATTTGTAGAATAAAGTACGTCACTTATTTGAGATGGGGATAAGGTTCAGTTGTACTCACAAGTAACACACATTTAAACATTTGATTTCATGCTCTGGCAAGATAAAATAATTTTCAGTTTGGTAAAATATCAGGTAAAATTAAGGAAAGTGTTTGTAAAAATCCTAGAAATTAAACAAATTACCGTCATGATATGTTTGGGTAATTATAATCTATAAACTCAGATAGAGTTCAAAGAAAGTAATTACAGTTCTTACATGTACGGAGATAAACATGGGCACTAATCGCAAGCATTACTTTTAGTTTTAGTTTGCTGCCTTGAGCATCAAGCAAGCGTTCGAATAAGAAACGCATACTTTCACGCGATTTCATCGAAAAGACATGAAGAGTGATAACGCACATGCTCACATAGTAATTAACCAAACAAAAATACCTGAGATTTGAGCCTTCCTTTTACTCACCTACAAATATTTTTATAATTGTTGTTTCGTGTATTTACGGTTTTAAATGGCTTGGGGGGTAATTTACCGTTGTTAGAAATTGACAAAATATTTCAACAAATTAATTTTGCATTCGAACATCTTGATTTTTTAACAACAATCACTGACTATTCCATGTACACTATAATTTCTTTGCAGTAAATTTCCATTAGCCATAAGTTACATTACTATACATAAGGCAAAGTGAAATAAATTTTAATTACATTCACCGTTTTTCTTAGAATGATGACATTAAGTACGTTGCATCGTTCAATAAGCACAAACATCTACATCTTTTACGGATGTTGCACAGAACAACATCGTCTGCATATGGCTGATACCAAGGAGGAAAATCATTATGTTCACAACTGAAAATTTATGTTGCTCGAATCATCCACAATGTATCCATGGCATCTATGATGAGTAAAGGGAAAATTTCTCTTTTCTTTCTTTCGTGCAATTCGTGTACATGGGTTTCGATGATCCGAGATATCGGTGCTATCGAAGAAGTCCACGAAGGATTTCTTGCAAATTGTTTGTGCCTCAAGGCGTAAAAATGTGAGATATTGTCGGAGGAATATTGTAGGTTGTCATAATCCAATCCATATTTGGCAAATGACAAGAGAATGTGCAATATTCCAACAGATTTCTAATGATCCAGTGCATCGTATTGAATTTCTTTTTATGATGGAACTCGGAGATGTTACCGACCAATAAGGGAAATTATTTTAATGACGAAAATTGCACTTGAATTGGTTTTATTCCTTGTGCAATTCGCTTCATCTCATTAACGAGCAAGTGTGAAAGCTTGATGCAATTTTATGGGATTCTTAAATTTATTTATCAAGCGGGTTCAATGCTCTTATATAAATTTGCAGCTTTGCAAATTTTAAAAATCACCAAAATATCTATTTCTAATGCGTTTAAAGTAATCGAAAATATTTCTTCGTAAGGAATAATCAATATTTAAAAGGAGCTCGTTTTGCCATACTAATTTTTATTTTTATTTTGCTTCGTTTTTGCCAAGTCATTGAATAACATTGCATAATGTTTGTTATTTAGTTACTTTCCACATACTTACCAGGCATTTTGTTCTCAAGAGATCTATCTAATGTAACATTTTTGGTGGCATGCGATAATTCTTCCTTTTCGCGCGTGGCATTTCTCGCATTCCTACCGTTTCATTTCGCATTTCTTCGTTGCTAACCAGTAGCAAAAAAACAAGACGCAATCGAAATGAGTTTCAAGTTTATGTAGGTCAGGCACGCCATTCGATATCGACGAATGGCTACAAATTGAAGGTACAAATGCCACAACAACAACAACAAGAACAAATAACGTGCAAAACAGGAAAAGTATTTTTTGCAAATCAATTTTTTTCGAATGTTACATCTGAATTTACCCAGGGGACATTATTTAAAAATGTGATCTTTTATCAGCATCCTTTCCTTTCTTACTAGTCTTTTGGCTGTGATGTATTTTTAATTGAAAGCAATTACATCACAAACATCCAAATTGGTCTGTGGAAATGCGGTTCGTGTTAGATTCAAGTGTTCGTGGCTTCGGTCATTAGAGAATTATGAGTGAATAGCAGAAGAAGAATCGTATTTTGTGATTAGTAAAGAGAAGAGAAAGAAATTTATGCTTCTAATGCGAAGAGTGCTTATACATCATCTTCATCATTGCTTGATGATTTGCCAGTGTAAATCTGACGATTTTACATCAGATTGATTAAAACCTAGGAAATGCTTGTTATGTAATTCTGAAGAGAATAATGTACATTTTCTAATTTGCAAAGAAAAAGTGAATTATGCAATGATACTGCAAGAAAACTTAAGATAACATCACTTTTGTAGCTTTTCAGGATTTCGTTAGGCAAGAAATAATTCTTTGTTCAACTTTCGCTTTTGTTTGCAAATTGTATACCAAATATTACTAATTCTTTTAGTTATCAATTTATATCCAACTTAATCTTAGCAGAGAAGATATGTAACAAGGATCCAAAATTTTATTTGAAAAGTTTGACAAATTTTATATATTGATAACCATAGCAATCAAACATTTAATTCACGAGTCAATTATTTGATTCACATGTGAAATAATGGGCATTTATTTCTCTCTCTTTGTAGAACATATAATGTCACATATTTTTCCTTGAGGAAAATATAAATCACTAATTTAATGCGGTAATAATTCGCACGTAAACGAAATGGCAGCTTAAACAAATAAGAAATAAATCGAATGATATTTGCGGAAAGGCATCAAGTTTATCCATCCTTGAATGAGGGAATCAGGAAATAACGAACTCGGAGCAAAATGCGCAGAATAACCTTTGGCAACAACTTACTTTTACATTTTCATCTATACGGCAATATCCTTTAAAGTCTAAATAAAATCTCCGTTATATACAATAATAAGTATAATATTTATAAATTGCTATATTACCTCAGCACCTTTCAGTACCGATTGGCACTTTTCTAACATTTTACCTTATTTTATTTGTAAATCAATTGGTATTTACTTTCATCGTCGTTGAGTGTTGTAGCCTCGTGAATAGCCTTAAGATGCATTTTTCTTTTCTGCTTTACTGACATTTAAATTTTGATTCCGGCATTTCTTTACTGAGAGTTGCGATTAGTGCAGCTGATTTACATCAGAATGAATATATTTTATGGAAAATGTTTACAGTAGTTGATTGCAAGTGTTGATGTTGTCTGTGGTTTCTTCACGAGGCTTTTCTTGTATAAGATTGATTGCGTTGTTTGTCAATATTTTATTATATAATAAATATTAGTACATAATATTACAATGTAAACGAACTTGTCGTATAAATGTAATTTATTTATATTTTATAATTTTGGAAATTGTAGAAAACGTATAAGAGGGCATTAAATTAGATTGTAAATTATGAGTGGAAATTTTTGAATCATAACATCTTAATGCACAAATTAAACAAGAAATGAATGAAATGAATTTTGATGAATTCCTGATGAGATTTGATATATTATGTCAAAAATTTTGGTAACCCACTATACGAAATCCTTTCTAGTAAGTTAAAATGCTATGATACATAAACTCAACAAATTTCTTGCTACCACACATAATTGAATAAACAATAATGATTTTTTAGTACTCTGGCTAGTCTATAATAAAATATTTTCAGAATCACAATTTATACTAAGCAATAACTAAGAAAAGTTAGTATCAAGTTCTGATTGCATGATTTAAAGTTCGAAAATCGATGTTTAATCAAGTTAGAAATCCGGTGACTTCAACGCCGCATGGAACAGTAACCCTCTAATTATTTGATATTTCTCGAATTTTACACATACCCAGATAATTATTTTAGTAAAATAATATAAAGATTCTATTTTCTTTGAAATTTAATTATACTGCGTTGAACTTTAAAACAATGTTTCGATAAAATTACTTAACACAAAAACATTAAACTCATTTGACATATTCAACGTTTGTAAAATGATAAATGCTACATTACATTACATTAAGGATTAATTGATAAGCAGTATATGTAATCAATATATGCATAATTATTTTGAACGCAGAAATTAACCATTACATAATTTCGGAATACACGAACCGAAAATTAAAAAAAATGTAGGTATGTAATAACCAAGTTGGAATATGCGCCACTATTAACGTTGAGTTAACGAGATATGATTTGTTGTTTTTTTCACGTTTAAATATTGTATACAAAATGTTCAAATAATCCACATCGTTTATTTATAATTTCTTTATTTAAACCGCAAAATTTCATTAAAATCTGAAATATACCGTGAATACAATTCAGATGAAATTGAAGCAAATTGTATCACTGCAAACGTAATAAAATTGTATTTGTTACTTTGGGTTCGTATAATTTATTAATTGTAAAAACCTGTATACATAATAAAATCGGTTATAAACATTCCAAATGGACTTGCTCTTACCTTGCTCTTACTCTTGGCTCGTTGCTGGCGCCACAAAACTTTCTTTCTGCACTATCCACTCAAGGATTCAATCGCTCGGATGGAAGGAAGCAGTTTTGGTGAGCGCATTTTCGGCTGTTACCGATTGGAATATAGTAAAAAACGCAGCAGGAAAAAACATAATATGCAACAAACACATACAGATACACATGTCTTCATATGGAATGGCATAATTTATGAGCGCTTGTGTCACGCTTGTGTCACCGATTAAAATTTATGCCAGAGGAAATAAATAAAACCCGCCTCGAAATTTGCTCCGATGTCGACGTTTTTATTGTAGTTGCATGAACGAGGCATCGAAAACGCATTGGGCACTCATGGGCAATTAGTTCTTGCTTCGGTAATTTGTTAAAGGTGAGGGAAGAACGAGGGAAATTAAAATTTTATTGCTTCTTTAAGAGCGCACTGAAATTTATAATTAAAAGCGAGTAAAAGTCGTGAATTTAGTGTTAGGTGGCATTTTTAACTCGGATTTTCAAATCGATGATCGTCATAATCCTGATTTTTAGCTCCTCGGATAGAGTCATAAAATTGATAATTGCTGAAGAAACGTTTGTCAGGTGCACTTGTTGTTGAATCGAAGAAAGTCATAATTAATAAATCAAAACGTTTCACTGTGGAAACTACATATTTATGATCCGGGGTTTATAATTTTTATAAACCGAGAGAAATAAGTGATATTCTTAATTTATTGTTTTTATATTTTCCACGGAATTTATAAAAAGATTACAGAATTTCAAGATAATAATATTGATTTCAGTTTAACAACATATTCTAAATTTGTCAGATTTCACTTCTCACTAACATAATCCTAATAGTTCTAAAAAAAATAAATGTTATATATATTTTGCCAGCCTAAATTTTGTTATCATGATAATAATTCTAAAAATTTTGCAAAAATCTATGTAATACAGAAATATAAAAACCAACATAAGATTGTTTTGATTGCAAATAAATTTTCGAATTTATTATTCATTTAAAATATCATTCTAAATTATATTTTGTTGCTGATCAAGAATTCGTCTTGAAAAACTGTCCGCTCAAAAACGCCCCAAAAACCAAGAAAATATCATGAAAATCAAAGATTTTTCTGATAATACTAAAAGCACTCTCCTGCAATATTGTTGATAAATTCAGACTATCTTCAAAGGAACATGATTCTTGTAGCAATTTGTGAACTTGAATTTCAAATGTAAAACCGTTCACAAATAGACATACATTAAACAACTGACATTTCCGCAATAATTTGTGTAATTACTAATTTATTACCTGTTCGAACTTATCCACATGAAATGAGATATAAATCATTACCACCGAGATTTTATTGACTCGAGCAAGAAAAGTAATAATTTTCACGATGCAATCCAATGGCGGTTCTTTCCAATTTTGATTTCGCATTAACAATTTGCAAAAATGATGACATTTGCACCTGCTTCTTGCCTGCTGTGCTTCGTACATGAAGTAATTAATGATTTCACTTCACCTTTATCGAGTTAGTCTTTAATGTCTATCATTAATGCAGCAATAATTGATTGATTACCCGAGAGTCCTTAATGAAGCCATAGATGGCAATTGGGCGTTCGCTGAATTTGGCATTCCAATGGTGGTCGGTGAATGAATGAACGGCACCTGAGCATGGAAAACTGTTTCAAGGTGATAATACGCGTATTGATGGTGCACAAACATATACTTACGAGTTGATGTATCGAAATCACGTCGTCTTGTGATTGCATTCGACTTAATTAAGCTAATTGCCAATTGAATGGACATTGCATTGGCAAACTATGCCAGTACCCAAATTGATTGCAAATATGAGTGCGCGTTCGTTTTCGCGTACAAAGTTTCAAGTGATTACAGTCATTGCGAATACGTTTAGGAATCGTAATTGCTTGGTTATGATGTGTTGAAATCTTTTGGCATCAATTGCATTCAATTTAATCATGACTTGATTGGTTTGATGAAGTTTTTCAGAGGAAAACTTGAGTAATATTTAGTAGACAATTATTTTCATTATACCAGAGCATATAATTTACAAGGAAAATTGAATAATCCATGAGCAAAAAGAGTGATGTACTTTGGAGGTGGAAGAACGTGTAAGAAATAAGTTTTTTGAATGACTAAAATGGATTACTACTCAAAAATGAAGTATGGGTTATTAAAGTTTTAAATATTCAAAGATTGACAATCAAGGTTAAAATGTGCCAAATCAAATAAGAATTTGATGATTTATTTATGATATTTGACATGTCATACCAGAAATTATGATAATGATTTTTGATTTTGTGGTTTCTAAAATAATTGTATCAATTTTTGACCGGTAAATTATAGCGTTGTATATCATAGATGTGCGAAATACTACACCTTTTTCAATAGTAGATAGTACCAATTGTATTTCAGATTATTGATATGTATTTCAGAACATATCACTTGAAATTCAGATTTGTTAATTGTATTTCAGAAAATGTAAATTGTATTTTTGAATAGTAAAATGC